>BQNB010012034.1:0-80084 GCA_026074375.1 Tanacetum coccineum
GAATTCGCGAACCTAACCCTACGTTTTATTTTCTCTCAATGAAGAAGACGACTTAAACTATATACGTGCATGAAGTCCAAATTTTTTAATATTGTTTAAAATGTCAATTTTACATTTTTAACCTTTTATATTAAATAGATTTCAATTTTAACCTTTCTTTTTCAAATAGTTTTAAATTCAACCCTTAGTTAAATGTACTTTTTATATTAGTCCATAACTTAAAAACAAAAAGAATTTTTTTTATCTTAACCTTTATTTCTCAAAACATTTTTCATTTTTTAGTTAAATGTACTTTCAAATTTTTTTATTTTTTATTTTAATTTATTTTCAATTTTGGCCATTTAGTTTTAATCATTTCAACCATTAGTCCTTAGTACTTATAATTCTGTCGTTAGTCCTCTAAAGTGAACTGTTATTGCACCGTTAGTCCCTTCAACTTTAATTAACAACCGTTAAGCACTCTTCTTGGATTTCCATTGCACCGTTAGTCCCTGATTGAGTTTTAATCAACCGTTAATCATTTTAAGTTGAAAGTGTAGTAACCGTTCATCCTTTTTAGCTCATCAATCGTTAACAAGAGTTCAAGTACTTCGAATACAACAACGATTTCACCAACAACAATTGTATTTTCACGGTTTATTCTTGATTTAGTAAAATCCTGCGAAATACTCACGTGTTTTTCGGTTTAATCAAGACTTGTAAAATCCCGTGAACTAGATTTTCATCAACAACTACAACAACATCACTTAATCTACTTAAGATCCTTAATTTCATTTCACACATCGAATTTTAATGTGATCTTTGAATTCTAATTCACAAGAGAGGGAGAGAGTTGCATCAGTTGCAACAAATGCCAGACAAAGCAAAGGAAAGTTGCATGACATCTTTTCGGCTACTTCATTCATTTCTCCAGGTTTTTTCATACAATAAATTAAAAATCAATGGAGGTTTTGAACGGGCATTTGAGACACTCTTTGAAGAAGATGTTCGGACTTTCACAGGCTCAATGTTACTTAACTTGGATCAACTAGAAAAGCAACTTGGCAAAGAAGAATTTCAAGAAACTGAATCCATGGATGCTTTTAGAGCACTCAAGACACAGTTTCAGCTGCTCATCAATTTCCAAGACTATTTTGATTATTTTGATGATGGTCCAATGATACGTAAGTCCATTCTAGCATACACTCGAATCGAGGTTCGACAATTCCGTGATACATTGATCCAACACATGGAATCTGTTAAGAAGTCCATTGATGAAAGAGCACAACTTAAACAAGAGTATGAAAGAATGGTGAATAAAAGACTAATGCAGACACAAGAGAGTAAGGTTGATTCGGGTAAAGCATTGAATGTTGATTCGGTTGTTATAGAAAGCAGTGGGACAGAATCAGAAAAGCATGATACAAGCAGCAGATCCGGGAATGATGGCTGAGGTACAATTGACTGCTCAATATAATGTACTTATTAATGAACAACAATATTATGTGCAATCTGAAGCCATTTATGACACATATCTGTTTGAAAAGGCTGATAGCAATACCACTCCTGATTCAACAAATATAAGTCATAGGGGAGGAGAGATTGACCAGGATGCTGAACAATATCAAGTAAAAGGTCCTTTGCTTAACGCTGAGCTTTTCAAAACAAAAGAAATGATTGAAAGAGAAACATATAATGAACTTTCACATATGTTTTTACTACTTGAAAAATATTGTATTTCACTAGAACTTAAAATACAGCAAAAAGATACAAGTTTTCAAAGTAACAAACCAGGTAAAAACCAGGATGCTCCCGAGTTTCGTAAATTTTTTGAGATAAATGATTTGAAAGCTCAGCTACAGGCCAAAACCACACTAATTTGCAACTTGAAGAATCAAATTAAAAGTGTGAAGGAAGCAAGTAATGAAGCCAAAGTTAAAAATGATATAGATGTAATTGAAACTATTAACATCGAATTAGAACACAGTGTGGCTAAATTACTTGCAGCAAATGAGCAATTACATAAAGAAAATGAGCATTTGAAACAGAATTACAAAGAACTTTATGATTCAATTAAAAAGACACGCGTTCAGAATAAAGACAACAGTGACTCTTTAATTTCTCAAATTAATCTAAAGTCTGTCGAAAATGCTGATTTAAAAGCTCAGATTCAGGAAAAGGTTTTTGAAAATGTAGCATTAAAAAATGAATTACGAAAGTTAAAAGGAAATAGAGTGGATACTAAGTTTGTCAAAGCATCAATCATGGGGAAACCACCTTTACAACCATCTAGAAACCAATCAGATGTTAGACAACCGAATGCGTTTAATTCAGTATAACCTAGAATTTCAAAACTAAGGTTTGCCTCCCAAGTTGATGTCAAACCCAATTTGCCAAAACCAGTCACTCCTCATTATTTGCCTAACTTTAGAGAATCTGCTCCTTCAAAACCTCATCATGTGAACGCACCTAGCTCTTATAGGAATTGTCAAAAAGAATCATATGGTTCTAATGATATAGCTCATAATCACTTTCTAGAGGAAGCCAAGACACAAGACAGAAATTGGAATCTTAAACCTAGGGAAATGCATTCTGCTAGAACACACCACACTCCTAATGCGTTTACACCAAAACCTAGGAGCAATAATCAAACGTTTAGGAATTGGCCTGCATCTAAGAGTAGTAATGTTAAGTTAAACGTTGTGCAAAAAGCAGATCACACTAGGAATCCCAGTTCATGTTCGGACTCCAAACACCTTGTTTGTTCGACCTGTCAGAAATGTGTTTTTAATGTAAATCATGATGATTGTACAACAAAGTTCCTGAATGAGGTAAATTCTCGTGCTAAGGTTCAATCCCATAAGGCTAGAAACAACAACAAGCCCGTAGAACCAAAGAGTCATACTCAGAAACCTGGTAGGCAGATTGCTATAGGATAAAGTTTTTCTTTCAATAAGTCTTCCGTTGTGCATGAGAAACCAAACACTCTTAGATCTTATCTTAGGTGGAAACCGACGGGTAGAATTTTCATGACTGCTGGTCTTAGGTGGATACCTACTAGAAAGATGTTCACCAATAACCAAAGTTGACAATGAACCCCCAGATGGTTCAAATGATGATATCACTAACCTATATGAATGCGATCAAACTCTTAATGTCAGTGCAGGTACTCTTAACTTAAGTGAAGGTACATCTTTTAATTCCAAAAAGGAAAGACTCAGAGTTTGGTTGCTGAAAAGATTGATATCTCATAAACCAGGGGTTCAAGGAATTCAAATGTGATGAACACGAACAATGGCGTCTGCTTACAACACTTCAGGCCCCGCTCCTCAAAGAAAAGAAAGGTGTACACTTCAGTGCGCTTTATCTTTAAAAGAAGAAAAATATTCTTATTTACGAGCAGTCTTATCAACAACTTCTATAAATTCTCATGCTCGTTCAGTCAACAAGTGGATGAACGTACATTAGCTTGTATTTTAATACACTTGTTCATAAAAAATGGAAACAACATATGCAATTTTTCTTGCTCTTCAACGATAGATGACGTCTGTTCACATCAGTTCAGGCCTCGCTCTTCAATGATAGATGGCGTCTGCTGACAACACTTCAGGCCCCGCTCCTCAAAGAAAAGAAAAGTGTACACTTCAGTGTGCTTTATTTTTAATAGAAGAGAAGATTCAAACATGATATTTTAGATTTTGGGACCTGCATTTTGTAAAAACTCTGATTATAATGAATGATAACTAAATTTTTCCAAGAACATCTCTTTTAAAGTTGTTTTTTATGATTATGATTGTTTTATCCATGAAGTAATACCACAGATTAGCTTCCGCTGCTATATTGTAAAAATGGGGGTGTTACACGTCCTCAAATGGTCATATGATTAATGTCTTCTGAACAATTCAGTTCAGGACCTGGGCCTTAACTAATGACTCCTAGAATAATCAATTCAGAACTTGTGCAAAATATTTGATCTTTAACACCCGCTGTCCCATCAACAAAGAATGATTGGGATTCATTGTTTCAACCTATGTTTGATGAGTACTTCAAACCTCCACCAAATGTTGATCATCCAGTTCCTGAAGATCCTACTCCAGTTCCTGCTGCTTCAACGAGTTCACCTTCCTTAACAACCGTTGATCAAGATGCAGCGTCGACAAGTACCTCACAAACCACTTCAGAACAACAATCCTCAGTTATTCCACAAGGTGTTGAAGATGACTTTTATGATATTGAGGTTGCACATATGGATAACAATCCTTACTTTGGTATTCTAATTCCAAAACCTAGTTCTGAAGAAACAACTTTACAAGGGGTCATTCCATCAAATTTGCATCATCTTAACCAATCATTTGATACTCGTTGACAAAGAAACACCCATTAGAGAATGTTATAGGTGATCCTTCTTGATCGGTTTTGACAAGAAGTCAACTACAAGAACATGCCATTTGGTGCTACTTTGACGCAAATGACAATCCGATTCCATTCGATGGGAAACGGTCTGGTTGAGATCTACTATCTCAAAGGAAGAATAATGGTGGTAATTCTTCATGTATCCTATGTACATATTTAAAACCAAAAAGAAAATACAAAAATATAAAACCTACAAAAAACCATAAAAATCAGAAAATAGAAAATACCAAAAATATTTTTCAAGACATGTCTTCTAAAAATCGATAATATTTACGGATCTAGAAATGTCGTTCAATAATGACACGGGTCTTTAAATAAAGTTCGAGCAGAAGTTCAAACTTTTAAAACATGTCTTCATGGCTTGCAGTTATTTCAGACTGCAACCCGCTTTTCAGACTGAGGAAAGCATGTCGTCAAAAAGACAGTTGTTCCTAACAACGGGTAATTAATTTTTCCCGGGCATGGATTACTTCATATCCATGCATCATGGGTTATGAATACTTTGTACATAACCCTGGATTGTTTACAATAAGTGTACGTGTCAGTGCATTTATTTGTCAAAATAAGAGAAATCTTATTTTTATTGGTAAAAAGTTGTCTTCACAATGAATCAGTGTTTTCAGTAATCACAAAAAGATTTTCAAAGACAATTCGACCACTCAAACAATGACAACAACTCTTTAAATAGAAAACGGGTCATTATTTGAGGGGGAGAAAGCGTCATCAAATAATCTTTTAAAACGGTCTTTCAAAATAAGTCACGAAATAAACAGATAAAGTTTTTGATAATGACGGATAACAATTTAAAGGGGAGTTAATTTATATTAACTACAAGGGCTTTAGATGTCATTTGTTTAAAATTTTATGGACTTATTTGCAATTTAAGACTTAGTGAATTCAGGCTTTAAACTACATTCGATCAATATTGCCAACACTTCATAGTATTAAAAGACTTAAGAATATTTGGAAATAATCACATAGTTTTAAAAGCCTTAATGTTGATTCTCATGAGATAGTTTTAAGCTTAGTAATTCTTCAAACACGATCTCAAGTATAGGTGCGTACAAGGTTTTGCTAATTCCGAGGTATCGAAATCAGCAAGGGAGAAGGAGTAGATACACTAGAACGTACAACAAGTACACGTGATAGAGTCCATAACCTTCTTTCATTTTAGGCCATTACAAGAAGACAAATGTCATAACCGCAGAGAAAATTAGTGTCTTAACTTGTTACTTTTAGGTGCACTATTTCAACCACATGGCAGAAGAGATATCTTGTTATTTTTAGTATGCATCATTTGTGCTTCTAGGGGGAAGTGTTGTCAGAAGATTTATTCTAGCGTGAGGAGATTGGTTACTGATTCAATTAATGCTTCCTTTAATAGTCATTCACTAAGCTTATTTTTAAAAAGAGTAGAAATATTTGTTAAAAGAGGTACATATAGGTATGATAAGTATCGTAATTCCTTCAGTTAGTCAGTATCCAACTGAAAGAAATGTGTACATTTAGGACATAGTTGACTTAGGTGTTATCATTTCGACTACTTAGAGGGAATAATTGTGACATCCGGGACTTAGTTGACTTTGGTTTTACAATTTATATCATCAATATCATATAAGGAGAAATGCGGACATCAGGGACTTAATTAACTTTGGTGTTATGGTTTCAAATTAATTGTGTACTTTGGACATTTAGGCTTTTTACATCAAGACTTCTTAATGAGGCTTGCAAGAAATCTTTGAATCTACTCAAGAAAGGATTGCTGGTTCGGAGGGAAGCTAAGACAACTTCAAAAAGGAGAGTATCAAGACGGACTACAAATTGCTGACATGGACTGAATGACTGTGTCATTTTGGTTTGAACATTTTTAGGTCCTGTCTCATACATAATCTTGTGAATGTACATTATTATGTAGTGTATCTCTAGGTGTTATGTGTCATCGTATAAATTTTTTATGAGTTTCTTGTTAGACTCAAAATCCTTCAAAAAAATTTATACCTGACACTAACACATACCCTCATAATTTGAGGGGGAGCATTAATATGTTCCATAATTGGCTTGTGAATAACCAGCACATTTTTCTCCTAATTTTTCTAACATATTGAATCATTTGATATCCAAAATATCAAAGGGTTTGAAATTTTTGATAATGGGAGAAAAAGTGATTAAAATATGAAAATTTATAAAAAAAATGTGATTTTATGGAATCATGTGTGTACTCCATCCTCTATGTGCTAAACAATTTTGTATATCGGTGCACATGTTAAGGGGGAGCATTTCTGAAAAGCTAAAACAATTGAGGTACAAAAAGCTTTGATATTTATATCACAAGTACCTTGATTAAGGTTTTCAAATGGTTTTATGGCAAGGAGAACAGTACCAAAAGACCGACCATGCATTTAATTTTATCAGAGTTATAAGGTTGGTAAGGTTAGGTATTTGTTCCCATGATCCAGCCAGAACTGGAGGGATCCACCCAGGGACAATCTACTAGTTAGTGTAGAAGTCCTTAGGTATGATATAAAAAGGAGTAAAAGTGAGAATAAGGGAATAGTGTCGACTAGGATGGAGCTAGTACTGGAACAAACCCAACAAGGTACTAGTCATGAAGTCTCGATAAGCACTGAAGGGATTAAAGAATGAAAAAGAATTATACCGATAAAGGGTGAAAAGAAAGAAGCCCTCCATACACCTAGGCAGTAACCGGGTTAATAAATCTACTGTCAGAATCATAATGATGATTGCTGACATTGAAGACTGACATCATGGACCCAGTGATGTGATGCACAACCCTCCTTAGCCACTCAGAATCTCTCAAAAGAGTTCTGTTTCATTTCTCACAGAGACTAAACACGTTATTTATTGACTTTCTCACTTCGAGTTAGTTGGTATTGAAAAGGTGGCAGTCAGCTCTAACCTCTGACCAC
Source organism: Tanacetum coccineum (assembly GCA_026074375.1). Classification (NCBI taxonomy): domain Eukaryota; kingdom Viridiplantae; phylum Streptophyta; class Magnoliopsida; order Asterales; family Asteraceae; genus Tanacetum; species Tanacetum coccineum. Next base: position 7,320 of record BQNB010012034.1, read on the forward strand.
TAAAACCAAAACGGACTATTGAGTCTAGAGCCAAGAGATCATCAATAAATCTCGTTAGGAAACTATTCCAATATACTTGTTTTTCGCACACTGTGAAAACAAGGAATATCCTAAGAGTCCTACGCATTATCCTTGTGATATTACCAGAACATCCGAGTGATACAAAATTATTCACAATGAAGATGGAAATCCTGCTAGAGCCAACATCATACAAGCTCTATGGTAGGTGACTTGTGAGATCCTAAATGGATCAAACTTGTGACACTGGGCATCGATTCGGTCCAGATTATGAATTGACGAAGGATGAATTTTGATAAAATGTTAAAACTCTCGATGTGTTATAAAAAACACTTTTACTAGTGACACATCGATTGATTTTCAAATCAATTTTCTCTTCAATCAGTGAGATAGTAACTCACTAATTCACTCTTACCATTCTATTAGTAGCAATACTATTAGTGAGGTATCCTGCTTTGAGGTGTCCGGTAAAGAGATACTAGCAAGTACAGTGAATCTAATGCATCTGCATTAGAGGATCTAACACTTTGAGCTGGAAACCCTGTCAAGTAAGCTCTTATAATGAATCTACCTGATCACAGGTATAGTATTTATATTGTAAAATGGTCCTCACAGAACCGAAGGTTAATGCAACCGAACTCCGACGAATGAAAAAGCCATATTCGTCACCAAGCTTTATTGCTAACTATTTTATTTTAGAATTACATAAAGATGGAGATGCAGATACCTCGTTCCAACAGAGTCAAGTTCATAGCCACATGCTCATACTCAAGACTCAATGACTTTATAACATCAAGAAAGAATGACCCAAAGCTTCCGCAAACTCTAATATCAACTTCTTCTTTAGTATGTCAAAGTGATAAAGTTATGAATTGATGAAGAAATACGAACATAAAGTCAAGTTTTCAAGATTACAACAAGTATGAGCAGGTTGACCCGAAAGTCACAAGCACACAAGATGGCAAAAGATCACAAGATGATGATTAGAGGTTAAATTTGGCTGATGATCTCAAGAAAGCTCAAGATCACATACAATGACAATCTTAAAGAAACAAGCTCAAGCCACAAGTCAAAGATCACTACATAAAGATGCAAGACATAAGATTAACTATTACACAAAAAAGACTCAAGATCAAGACAAGAAGCTTCAACAATTAATGATCAAGGTTACAAGGAGACATCTCTATGATCACCCCTTAGGGGGAGATTGTTAGAAATACAAAAAGTGTTGATCATTTATGAGATCTCAACGATTGTCCATTGGGGGGAGATTATAGGAATTCAGTTTTTAGTGAAGTGACGATCATTATCGATCTCACGAGCCTTTGTAATAATTAGAAAATTTTATATAATAGTTAGGAAGCTAACTGGGCTGGCTTATAGAAAGCCTAAGGAAAGCCATGTTAGCCCGCACCCTTGTAACTATATAAACCTTCTCCACACATAGAGAGGGTGTTAGTTGAATCATTTTACACACACAAAATAGTATGTTTTTCATATGTTTCTCCCTTCCATCTCTCTCTAGCTTTCTCTCTCTAGTTCATATTTGTGTAAAATTATAGGAACCTACACTCTCGATATGTTGCAAAACCACTTAAGCAAGTGACACACTGATTGTAGTGTTAAACTCAACCTTTTTAATTATATAAATATATAATAAATATATAAATAATAAGGCTAAAGTATTCCGAGAAGCTTTTAAAAGATTCGTTTCTATCCAAAACAAAATCCTTCAAAAATCTACCCGGGTCGTTCTCCCAACGAGGAGCGAATTGAAAATCGAGAACGTTTGTGATCGCGCGTTTGAATGATTAAGGATTTTTGGAATTGGTTTTCTAATTTCTACTATTAAAAAGCAAAAACGAATACGGGAAACCCAAAAACGAAAGCTAAAAGCGATTTAAACTTAAAAACGAGAACGGGGACTTAAACCCGTTCTTTAAAAATCAAATTTTTACAAAAATAACCCTACGAGTGCAAAACTATTTTTCCTAAGTGCAAAATGATAAAAGAAAATTTTGAAAAAAAGAATTATATTTTTTTGACTTTTTAATAATTTAATATGATTTAAAAACTGTTTTGAAAAGAAAAAAATGATTAAAAATAGTAAATGATTTTGGAAAAATATGAAAAAAATACAGAAAAGTAGTTTAAGACATGCTGGATTTAAGAAAAATAAAAGCTTTGAAAGTTGGCTTAAAAATAAGCCGAAAATAAGCTAAACTTGGCTGAAAGACTAAAAGGGAAAATGTGTATATAAATTAAATGTTGAGTAGGGCTAACAGATAGCCCTACTGGTGCCGTTGGTGAGTGTGTGTTTGTGTGGGACGACTATGTGCTAAGGGGGAGGTCCAGGGTTCGAATCCTTGGCCTCCCTTTTTGAAAAATATATACCTCCATAAATATATTATATTTTGCCAAAAAAATTTTTACAAGTTTTTAGTTAAGCTAAAAATAATCATTTTTAAAAAAAAAACTTTTTTATAAACCACGAATAAGCACATAAATAAGGTAAAAAGTTGACAGAGATGAGAAATGACTTAAATGCTAAAAATACTAAACTAAGTTACAAATGCTAACTGTTAAGCTACTTTTAAGGCAAATAAGCTAAAGGAAATCAAAGGAAAGCTCAAACAAATAAGCTATACTACCTAATAAGCAAATGCAAACAAATTTAAGCTAAAAATCTAAGCTGAAAAGGGCTGAAATGACAGAATCACTAAATGCTTAAAAAAACTTAAATTCTAAACTAAAAGGACAAATAAGCTAGAGAAAAAGCAAACTAACAAAAGCAGGGCCTACACTAATAGTAAAAAGCCAGATATAAACTAAAATAATCCCACAAAAATAAAGCAGATAAGCAGAAAAATCAAATAAGCTATAAGCACAAACTGTGAATCAGACAGCCTAAGGGGGCACCTTTTAGGCTTATTTTTAAGCCTTTAAAGGATTCTTATGGCTGAATGAACTATATAAGCTTAAAGCCTAGCTTAAGGGCTTTCTAGAACTGCAAAGAAAATAAAGTTTGAAACAAAAATAAGCTAAGAAAAATATATGTGAAAAGTGCTTGTTACACTTAGTACACACTGAGTGGTTTTTTTTAGGAAAAAGAGTGGCTTATGCAGCCCTCTAAATAAGCTAGCAAATAAGCTTAAAATGGAAAAACAAGTTAAAACAGATTGAGTGGGACAGGCAAAGAGCTTATGCTCAAAAAAATTAGAACCTAAAAACTATTTTAAATGACTCAAAATTTAAAATGAAAAAGGCACTTTTTAACTAAAAGACACTTAATAAAGATTTTTGACAGATTGAATTAAACATAGGTTAACCAAAAGTGGACTATACTAATGCATTTTGAACTTAAAAACAACACATAAACTTGACTCAAAAACAAGTTTTAAAGGGCTGAATCAAATAAGGACTTATCCACTATTTATCACCACAGTTTTTAAGCACCTAGTAGAAAAAAAAACCTTAAAAACAACTATGAGACTTGAAACTCTTGAAAAACAGCTTAAAGACACTTAGGTAAGGCTTGTCAAAGTTCATCAAATGACCCAAAAGGCTTTTACCCCAATATGACCCACTTTATACCCTTGACCCAAACACCCCTTTAGGTTTTCAAAGTGAATTTTAAAACTAATTAACTAGGATTTAAGCTTAGATACTTAAAAACAGATGACAAGATATCAAAATTAAGCAAAAATAAGTAAGAAGCAACAACAAATAAGCAGTAAAATAAGCAGATAAGAAATAAGCAGTTGAAAGGCAAAAATGGCAGTTTTAAAATAAAACTCAAACTAAGGACAAATAAGCATTAAACAAATTCAAATAAGCATAAACAACAGTAAATAAGCAAGAAAAGCAAGAAAATGAGCAACAATAAGCACTGCTACAGTAAATAAGCAAAAATGGAAAAAGTGAACTTATAAAGGTCCTTAGCTTTTTGGCAAGACAATAAGCTCTCAACAGCTTATTAAACTTTCCTATAGCTTCCCATGAAGCTCTAAACCAAGGCCATCCTTTATTTACCTTGCTCCAATGCTTTCTTCTTGATATTTTTGTGATTTTTGGATTTTTTTTAACAGAAAATGAAAACAGCTTTTATATAAGCTTTTAATGGCTTAAAAACTTATACAAAGGCTTATAAAACAGTTTAAGACAGTATTTAAATGACAAGAAAGCTTAAATGACAATAATTTAAAGAAAACTTGTAAATGACAATAATTTAAAAGCAAGTATTTAAAAGACAAGAAAGATAAATGACAGAAATGTAAATGACAATGTATTAAAAAGACAGTAATGAAATGGTACAAACTTTTGAATACAAGCTTTTGACTTAACACGAAAATTCGACAAAGGAACTATGAACTACAATAGTCCTATATATACTAAAACTAAGTCTTGACCTCTTCTTGCTGTGCTTCTTTAGTTCAAAGTTTGTGTGAGTGAGATCCTTAGTCAAGGGATTGCCAAGGTGTCACTTAGAGTGTAGTGAGGTGGGGATGGATGGGAAAGAGATGGTTTTGTAGTTTTGTGAACAGTAAACGAGGTTCAGGGTGGTTTGAGAGTGATAGGGGTTTGGCGGGAAGATTAGGTTTGAGGTTAATAGGTAAAAAGTTTTGGCAGTTGGCATGAATGGCCCTTGATTTTGATATGAGAGTTTACATGTGTCGTCCTTGTGGTGATATGAACTTTTGAGACTTAGCAGGAATAGTCCTCCATTGTATATGTTGTAATTGCAACAATAGTCCTTTGTGGACTAACAAAAGTAAGGGTTAAGGGTTTTGGGACTTAACTCTGTTAAGTGATTTGGGCCATTTATATTGTCATTGGGTCGGTTTGTATAAATAAAAAAGTAATGGGCTTTTGGTCTTTATAATGTATAAATGGGCTGATCTGGCCCATTAGATGGGTACGGGTGGGCCCATTTAACATTTCTTCATTTTTGGCTTTGACTTTGACTGCTGACTTTGTCAGGATTGACCTTGACTTTGACTTTTTGGTCTTTGACTTCGATTTTGACTTTGTCTTTTCACGCTCTTCCATTTCGTGCTCGGTTTTGTCCGTTTTTGCTTGATTTTTTATCCTTTTCTCGGATATCCGTTTTCTTCACAATATAAATGAAAACATACAAATAGAATGTATTTTTGGTATGTTTTTGGTCATTTAAGTCCGGTTTTAAAGGTCAAAGGTATGTGTATTTAGGCACATACCACACATCGATTAATTTTCAAATTAATTTTTGATTCAATTGGTAAGACAGTAATTTACTGGTTTACTCATACCGTGTTGTTTTCTTTGAGACGCTCCGGTAATGAGAACGGCTAGTGCAGCTGCAAAACCCTGTCAAGGAGATTCTTCGGAATTTTACCTGATCACAGGCAGTATTTATACTGATTAACGGGGAATCATGGTTATTGCGATCATATTCGACGAAGTGACAAAGACACTTTCATCCATATATGATATTTATCACTAACCTAAACCTGCAGGTATTCCCGATGGTGGCAGCAGATAGTCCAAGACGAGTCAGATTTATAGCCACGTGCTCATACCCGACCGACATATGTAAAGACATGATGAAATCTCAAGTACATGTTTCAAAAGACTTCCACTACTCTAATACTGTACGTCTTCCTTGAAGTCACGATGTGTTAAAGTTAAAGAATTTCAAGAAAGATGATTATGTAAGCTTTCAAGATAAAGAAAGGTATGAGCATGTCGGTCCAAAGGTCACAAGATCACAAGAGGTAATAGATTACAAGATGATGAAAAGAGATGATGTTTGGCTGATGATCTCAAGAAGCTCAAGATCACATACAAGTAAAGCTAAAGGAACAAGCTCAAGCCTAAAGTCATATGATCATTACACATTTCACAAGATAAAGATAAAGACTCAAGAATACGAGCAAGATGACTTAGATTAAGCTTTTGTAAAATGGAGTGACCTCCCTTAGGGAGATTGTTAGAAATACGAAAAAGTCTCGGGCACTTCCAATATATCGTTAAGTGGCTCGTAGTTAATATTTGGAACTTAGCTAAGCTAATTGGGCCAAGCCCATGGGAAACCAAGCCCATGGTCGGCCATGTAAGGATATAAATACCCGTTTCATGCTATGGAAATGGTTGTTGGTTCATTTCATATTATACATTCCTTTCTCTCTAAAGTGTCCAACCATTCTTTCTATCTCTACATTTCTTTAGTTCATTTCATAGATTGTTGTGTGATTGATATTCTACATTGTTTTCTAGCAAATGGAACTTAAAAATGGCTTAGTAGTGATGGAGTTCATATGTCGAGAGGGCTCATCATTAACAGAAGATACATGTGGTTTTTGTGAAATACACCATAGATCAAAACCATATTAAAAAGCTTTGTGAGACATACAATCTTGTTTTAACCAAACAAATCAAACTCTCATGTCAATGAAATAGATTTTTAGCACAAGTATTGTTTTTACTATGAATGGATTTAGCATGAAGTGTTTTCCGAATTTAGAAGTAATATGGATCGTGACAACCTATTTGCTTGTTTCGTTGCTATGTAATGATCATTACCAAGTCCCGTGAAATGAACTATACTTACCCAACTTTACTATGAATGAACGAGTATATTGCTCGTATGCGTTTTTAGCAGATTAATAAGTCGTGAATATAAATTTAAAACTTGCACGCAATACCAAGCATTAGTGACCTTATCCGCTGCACTTCTTATACAAATATATGTTTTATTTGTAAAATCTTCAACATTGGCATCACAATCCATCGTATGATGTTAATAATTATCGTGTATGCGTAAAATTAGCCAAAACACATGCTTTCGCGTTTTTTGTGTTACCCGATTTAAACAGCCCTTGGGGCATGATTTTCTGGAAAAATTTGACCCTAAGTGATCATTAAAATCAGTATTTTTGAACCCCAGGGCCACGGGTTATGTGTACAAGTCGGGGAGTTATTTATTATACTTAATTCTTCGCATAATTGGCTTGTCTTTATTTTTCTTTCAATTATATTTATGATCCATGGCAAAAACATGCATTTTTGACATGGACAACAAGCCAATACCCCTAAAACAAAAATCTTAGACAAAATAATCTAATCCTAAACAACCCGGTACTCCACACCTTGTAATAAACATAACCCCTAAAACTATCATAAGTTTAACCACAAAAATTAACATCACACTCAAAAAACACAACATGAAACAACAATAACTCACCAATCAACACTTCTAAATGGCACAACTAAAAAACAAAGATCATGAACACGATCACCAAAAGTATTACTTACATCCAGCATCAGGCGTTCCTCATTTAAATATTTCAGATTTTGGATTCAATATGTGGGTAGCTCGATCTTTTTTTTCTGCATGTATGTGTGTTTGTCCCGCTACTGTGTATATACCGAACCACCAATACGACGTAGTTCGGTTTAAGCAGACACAACTAAAACCAAAATGACATCGTTTCAGGCTTAAATGGTTTTGTTTGGGCCAACTCCTTCAAAACGTTGTCGTTTGCTTCGCTATTGCATATTATGTAATGAATGTCACAATGACTATAAGTTCATGTTAGTATAAGGAGCATTTGGCATAAGGAATTAATATGATAAAACTTAATAGTTCATGGAAAAGCTTATTTGCTATAATTAATATAACAGTTTGTTATTATGTTAGCACATTATTTTATGTCTAGAAGATTAAAGAAGCAAGAAGGATGCTAAACTGAACGTTTGATGAGCAACAAAATAGTTTAGCATGTTTAGTAGCTTAGTCAGGCTTATGAATATGTTTATGATATGCTACCAAGATTCAGTTATTACCGAGATTTAGCATGTTTATGTCATTATCCGGATATAGCCGGTAATAACTACGGGTGCCCAAATTACGCATCATTATTTATGTAACATCCGGCACTTTTCGGAATTTTAAAGGACTATTTTAACCTTTGACTTTGGCTGTGTAATCGCACGAAGGGGTGCGTTTAATTTTACACCAGCCGGGGTGCGTTCGGTTTGATTTATGCCCCATAAGGGTGCGTTCGGTTTAGTGTTACACCATAAGGGTGCGGTTGGTTCGGTCACCAGATTAGGGTAGCATTTGGTTTGTGTCAAGAATCAAGGAGGGTGCGTTGGTTTGATATTTGCACCAATAGGGTGCGTTTGGGTGGTAGAAAGCACCACTAGGGTGCGTTGGGTTTAATGGCAGCAGGGGGGTTTGGTTTGGCTGTGCACCATCATAGGGTGCGGGTGGTTGATAAAACCGCACCAAAGGGGTGCGTTTGGTTTGTCTCGGCACCGAGTAGGGTGCGTTTGGCTGTTAAAACAGCAATAAGGGCTGCGTTTGGTTGTGTTCTCACCAAAAGGGTGTGGTTGGTTTGATTTCAAGAGCACCTAGGGTGCGGTTGGTTTGTAAAATAAACACCAAATGGTGCGTTGGGTTCGGGACAGCCCCGCACAAGGGTGCGTTGGTTTTATGGGTTGCACCACGAGGGTGCGTTTGGTGGGACAGCCACCCTACAATGGTGCTTTGGTTGGTGTTTTCACACGAAGAGGGTGCGTCTGGTATTATACAAGCTAGGGTGCGTTTTGGTTTTGATTTAAACACATGAATAGGGTGCGATTTGGTTTAGTACAAACCGACCCGGGATGCGTTTGGTTGGACAGAAATACGCTAAGGGTGCGTTTGGTTTAACAGACAAGCACAAAGGGTGCGTATGGTTTTAATAACAATAAACTAATAAATATATTTTAAGATTTTATAAATATAAAATCTTGACATAAATGGTGGTTTAAATGGTTGAATAAATACTTTGTTATTATCTTCGTTTTTGTATTTATAATAACGATAAGGAGTGTGTTTGGTTTTTAGATTGTTTTTCGGTTATTATTTGGTCTTGCTAGATATAGATTGAAAAATGAGTATGTTTGCAACATGGATTGATTTAATTGAGGGGAAAAATAATTAACATTCGTTAATATGGAAAATGTCTTATAAACGAAAAGGTCATGACGAAAAATCCCTATACTTAGTATCTTCCATTTTAACTTCTATTATTTTAGAAACTCGATAAAAATGACAAAGTTATATAGTTTTAAGATTCTTAAATTGTAATTATATAATAAACCGACGAATAAACGAAAAATATACTTTTACAAATGAGGCAACCATTTTAACTAAGACCAGTCAAAGGAACGAAATACTAATTTATAAAATAATATTTTATAAATTCCTAACTAAAAGATAAGGTCATAGCTTTTGTAAAAGTTTTAGAAACATCGTTTATATAATTCGAAACTTTAAAACGTACGTTTACTTTTATGCTAAGAACTTTTTATCTATTTAAGTGATGATTTCTTACAACGTGTCGAATTATTCAGTTTCCTTTATTTTTGTCATCTTTCTTATATAATACTTGGAAAGTATTATATAATTAAACCATTTTAATCTAATTGTCATCTTTTAGATGTAACACATGTCGTGTACTAAATACGCTTCGGGTTATTCTTTTGGGTGTGTATCTTGTTACATAATTCACGATGTGAATTATACACTTGGTCATTTTTAATTATGTAATATATACGGAATATATTACACACTTTGCGTTTACTTTCGATTTATTTTATTTAACCAACCACCAAACTATTACAACTTGAAATCTAAATCTTTTATCAACGTGTCGCGTTGATGCAACCATTCATCGGGAAACCCAAATACATTATCCTAGGCTAGTGGGACTTAGCCGTTAAGATTAGTTGCAACTACTTGATCGAGCCGCTTCGTCTTCCGTTCGTGTTGTGCATATTAGATGCCTATCTGTCAATCGTTCTACATCATCGAGGTGAGTTTATAGCCCCACGTTTTACTTGTTTACATATATTTTTGGGGTGAGAACATGCTTGTTTACAAATGCATTTACGTGGTTGATTACAAATTGGTTCACATACTCATTTACATAGCTCGCTATGGGATATATTACTTGACTTCATTTTTGGTCACAAATATATGTACTTTACTTTTGAAATGATTACGGATTAGCTTAAGCGGATTGAACTGATAACAATACAGTACTGCCCGGGTGTTCTTGGAGGGGACACCGGTAACGGGAGTACATATTCTTTAAATAAAGGCCCGGGTGTTCTTGGAGGGGACACCTGTGATGGGTATATATAAGTCTACGTCACAGCTTCATGAACTGTAAATCACTTGGAGGGTGAGCGCGAATGTTATAAAATAGATCTATTCGGGATTGACAATCCCCGTTCGGGTGATTAGCTATCACTGGGTAAACAAACGTTATAACATGTCGGATTACGATTAGATGGGCCTACAGGGCCCATAATACTTACATATGAACTCTTACTATTATATTAGTGCATCGGTTTCATGAACTTAGAGTAATTGTAATCATTGTTTTATACTCACATGGATATTTACTGTGCCTTGAATAAAGTGGCAATACATACTTGAAACATTTTGGTGATATATATATAAATATCATACATGCTTTGAACAATTGCGATACAACGATCATACGTATATTTTTGTGACTATTTGGGGATTGAAATGGTCATGCATACTTTACAACTATTTGATTTCTAAAAATCATACATACATTTTGGAAGGACATTTAAGGATTTTAAATGGTCATACACACTTGACAGAACTTTGGTTCAACATTTATACTTAAACAAATCTATGAACTCACCAACTTTAATGTTGACACTCTTTAAGCATGCTTTTCTCAGGTGAATTAGATGCTTGGATTATTTGATGTGCATTGGAGTATAAATTGACTAGATTTCATTCATGGATTTCTACATATATACAAGTGATCAAATCTCGTTGTGTTAATTTCAAGCTTTTCATTGTGATGCAATTATGGGACAAACATTATATCAATTTCAAGGAAATCAACGAGATTACTTTTCAAACGACACATTTAGAGGTCGTTCTCTTGTATCTAGCGCTGTGTATTATGAAGTAACGCCCCCGGACACATTTCCGCTGCGACACATTTTTGGGGGTGTTACAGATTGGTATCAGAGCACTGGTTATAGAGAACTAGGTTGCATATTTTACCCTAGACTATAACCGTTTTCACAAACATTGCATCACATCAAACATTTTCAAAGTGCATACACACTACTTGCTTATGTGCTTACATTACTTGTTACCTTAAGTGCTTACATGACATACATATATGTAATATATATGCTTACATCTTTTGCGTATATCGCACGTTTATTTATATAAGAGTTATTTATATAAATACCAGAGCATTTCTTAAGACATTGTGAGTTGCACAATGGTCTCAATTATACCTCAGACATTGTGAGTTATACAATGGTCTCATCTTACTTCTTAGACATTGTGGGTTGCACAATGGTCTCATTTCGTACTCAGACATTGTAAGTTAAACAATGGTCTCTAAGGATATTATTTTTCTTCATAGCTTTATACTATATTGTATTACACGGAGACCGTCATAATTTTGTTTACATGGAATTATATATGAATCTAAGTATTACAAGTCTTGTATGGGCGGGACTTGTAATATGAGGATTTATATGATAATTGCTATGTTAACAAAGCCTGTCACAGTTCTGTTTACATGGGATTATGCATGAATCTAAGTATTACAAGTCTTGTATGGGCGGGACTTGTAATAGGAGGATTTATATGATAATTTCTATGTTGACTCGTTCGTAATGACCTTTATCTTATTTACTTTAAACCGAGTACTCATTAACTGTCTTGAACTCTATGTCGATTTCTCTGATAGTTTGACTCCCCGTCTCAGAAGACGAGTTTTAAACACATCGTCCATTACTCCATTAACACATCATCGCATGTCATCCATCACCTTGAAGGATTATGTGATACGGCGTAATGCATCGGGAATTATTAGTAGGAATGATTTATACCTATTTATTAAAGGATTGGACCCTCTTCATTTAAAATAAATAAATGAAATCAACGACCTTAAGTTTTATCAATTCATTATTTACATAAATTGGACGCTTCTTTATGCAAATAATAAATTATAAATGAGTGGCTTAATGGTATCCAATATGACACGAGTATGAACTCGAACCCCATACTCAACCGAATACGTTAACAAGGTCTAAGACACAATCGTTCTTACTACCAGCAAAATCTTAAGGCCTTCGCTTAGAAAACTATTTTATCTCATTACTTAAGTTATTACTCTTTGACGTTGCAAATCCTTGCAATCATGAACCTGTCAGTGGAGCTAACAGACTGAGTACCAAAATTCCCCGCCGTCTATCGCATGACTCTCCTGCGAGCTCCCTCCCATTTGTTGAAATTTTTTTCTGGGGATAAAGTCTCTTCGGAAGGGATCCCTCGACCCTCTGCATCCCATCATCATTTGTTATAGTTATTGTCGTTATGGTTGCTATCGTGGGCCCTGGAGCGGTCCCATCTGGTACAACTTCATCCAATTGAGGATACAAACCCCTTAAACTAGATAAACACCTATCGACAAAAGAGATAGTCGGACTATTCATTTCGGGTCACTAGTACGAAGACTTAGGTCATGATACACTCTGGTACTGCCAAGTAAGTTGGACACTTACATCCATAAGCCTCGTTTGATGTAAATCATCGAACATTACAGATATCAGAATCGAGACTCCGTTCTGGAACATTTAAAACGATATACAAACATACTCACGCGACTACATCTGCTTATTGATGTTTTCTCTATTATGAGATTTTCTTTATAACGCGGTTATATCAGTCATAAGATCTGTAATGATATTTTTGAGATACCTATTTTGATGGATTAAATATCCTGGTCAAAATTTAACCAAAATTTTTGGTATATGGGGAAGTGTCGAAACAACTAATTTTTGCTGAATAAAATTATCAGCGTTTTTTTTAGAATGAGTTTATTAAATCTTAAGTCTTTTCCTGGTCACACAATCGGTTAACACAAATATAATCTCGGGACGAGATTTCTTTAAGGGGTAGGTAATGTAACATCCGAGAATTTTTGGAATTTTAAAGGACTATTTTAAATCTTTGACTTTTCGAGTCTGACATTAACTTTTTGACTTTTGGTCTTTTATTGTCACATAAAACGATTACCGCGTAACTGGTAAAATTTTCGGAACATATTTCAATAATTAATCATATTTATTATTACACACCTCGAGTACAAAGTTATTTTTAACTTATTTGATTCGAAAACGAAAAATATATATATTAATTCATAGTTGATTTATCAAAAACGAACCACTAAATCACGTTTTCACGATTCGAACTCTAAAGCAATTTAATGTAAAACGACATTCCAGACAAATTTTTAGTTTTGCCCGAGACCCGAAAACAGTCAGAAAGTGACTAAAATGCCCTCGCAAAGTTTTAGAAATGAAAACAACGCGTTCCGACGCATAAAATAATTAAATTATATTTAATTATCACCTTTTATTAAATAAAAATATTTAATAAATTACTTAGCATTTTAATTAAAAGCGTTTGTTGAAAAACGTGAATATTCGGGTTAAAATTCATTTTATTGTCCGGGCAAAGTTTATCAGTAATACACCAAATAAATAAGAAACGTTTTAAATAAATTTTATAAAACGTTTACGAAAATTAGTCGAGTGAATACTTATTTTTATCGGAAAAATGATTTGGAAAGCAATGGCGCAAGTTTCGTGCGTTGAATCATCCGTTAAGTGGCCTAAACGAGTCCCGAACCAATATTTTATAAAAGTTTCTCAAAAGTTACACCTTTGGTCCCTGTGAAATATTTACATAATCAACCCTCAACTATTATACACCTTACACTTTTCTTATAACTTTTTTATATAAATAAAAAAGTTTATAACTTTGTATTCATTTTTAATCAATAAAATACACACATAACATTGCACTCACCACACTCTCTTAATTTTCCGGCAGCCACCGCCATCGCCGGCCACCAAGCCCCGCCGTCGAAAAGTTTTTCCGGCGGACTTTTCGGCCGAATCCAAAAAGGTTCCACATCGCCCGGGGGGGGGAGGTTAGGGGGGGGGGGGGGGGGGGGGGGGGGGGGGGGGGTGGGGTTCGAGGGGGGGGGGGGGGGTCGCCGGGGGGTCCCGGGGGGGGCGGGGGGGGGGGAGGGGGGGGGGGGGGCGCCACGTGTCGCCTCCACTGCGTGCGCGGGGGGTCGAGGGGGGGGGGGGGTCGTCGCGGACCGTACCCACCCTCATGGCCACTAAATGCCACCACCATGGCTTGCCACCATCGCCATCCCCAGCCACCCCCTACCCCAATCATCATTATCATCAACCTCAACGTCACCAACATCGTGCATAACCAACACGCACCCACCGACGCCACCATGACACCACCACCATCATCGCCTACGCACCAACATCTTCACCGTCGCATCCTCATATCTCCTCGCTGGTGTCACCATGGACAGTGGTTCATTTGGATCCACCGGGGTTTAACACCAAGATAGGTGCGTTGGGAGTTTATAACCCATTAGGTGCGTCCTGTATTTGGTTCACGTCTGAAGGGGGGGGGGGGGGGGGGGGGTGGGTTGTTATTTCGATTTAGCACCGAAGGTGCTTGTTTTGGTGAACGACTCCAAAGGGGAGTGCGTTTGGCTGTGTCTATGAGAGCACCAAAGGAGGTGCATATGGTTGTTATTAAGCATCAGACTAGGGGTGCGTTCGGTTGGGTTTGGTTGGCCTCCAAACCACCCACGAGGGGCGTTGGCAGGCAACACACCACCCGTAAAGGTTGCTTTGGTTTTATTAAACCCAGTAGGGTGTATCGGGATTTAATGTACAGCAATCGAAAGGGTGGCGTTTGGCTGTGACACCCCAGGGTGGTTTTGGTTTTGTGGTTTACCAACGGTTAGGTCCGTTTGGAATTATCAGAAAAATTGATTAGGTGCGTATTGGGTGTTCGCAAAAAAACTATTAGGGTGCGTTTGGTTTTAGCAGGAAACCGTATAGGGGTGTTTGGTTTAGCAGGAAAACCGTATAGGGGGTGTTTGGGTGAGCTGAAACAACCCTTATGTTGCGTTTTGATTTATATAAATCGGTTAATTAAATAATGGCAATCGCAAAGGTTTCATAAAAATATCATAAAGTTTTAATTATATTGTAAAACGGAATTAAAGTGTGGTTAAATGGTTTCACATACATGGAATAATCATTATATTGTTTTAAGTTTAGAAATATAAAAATATATCTATCTATATATAAAAACGTATAAAATATTATATATATCTATATATAGATATATATATATATAGTATAATTTAAAGCACTAGGATCATTTGCAAACATCGGTTATTGATTGAAACGATGGAAAAAACTTTGGATTTTATCAATATGAAAATAACGTTCTATAAACGTTGAAAGTCATGATGAAAATTTATATAATTTTCTATATATAATATAAGATTCACAAAAAACTCTTATTACTTAAAACCAGATAAAAACTAGAAAATTATATTTAAAAATATACTAAAATAAACTAATACGATAATCGGAGCAAAACGAACCAAAAACTATACTTTAACAATGTGACAACAATTTTGGACGTGACCGTCGTGGAAACAACAAATAATAATTAGTTGTAAAAGCTTTAATAAACATCGTTTTACTTAATTGGAAAACTTAAAACGTACATTCCGTTTATACCAGATCTTTAACGTAATTAAGTGGTGAATTTTCAGAAAACAGTCCAAACTAATGGTGGTATTTAATTATTTACTCACACTTATTATAATAAATACTTACGCCCCTCCCCTATTGCAAAGCATTATATAAGTCCTCATAATCTTTGGATTGTCTGTATTTCTTATATAATTCACTGTAGGATTTATATAAAGGTTTTATATTTCATATGTAATATATACAAGAATATATTACAAACTTGCTTCACTTTTCAAATTATTCTATTTAACCAACCACCAAACTATAACAACTTAAATATCTAAATCTTTTATCCAATGGTCGCGTTGACGTAACCAATCATCCTGAAAACCCAAATACCATTATCCAAGGCTTAGTGGGACTTAGCCATTAAGAAAAAAATTAGCTGCCAACTTCTTGAACTGACGCCGCTTACGTCATTCCGTTTGTGTTGTGCCTATTAATGCCTATCTGTCAAATCGTTTCACATCATCGAGGTGAGTTTATTAGTCCCACGTTTTAACATGTTTTATATATAATTTTTGGGGTGATGAACATGCTTGTTTACAAATGCATTTACAATGATTGTTTGACAAAATGGTTTACACCATAGCTCATTTACATACTCGGCTATGGGATACATTTACTTGACTTCATGTGGTTTCGAATGCATACTTTACTCTTAAATGAATTACGGATTTGCTTAAGCGGATTAACTGATAACAATACAGTACTGGCTTTGCCCTGGGTGTTTCTTGGAGTAGACACCGTAAAGGGAGTAATATTCTTTAAAATACAGGCCCAGGTAGTTCTTGGAGGGGACACCTTGATGGAGTATATCTTTAAGTCTATGTCACACTTCATAACTATAAATAACATTGGAGGTGAGCGCGAAATGTTAATGAAATAAAATCTATTCAGTGAATCCCATTCGGTGATTATCAATCACTGGGGAAAACAAACTTATAGCCTGTTGTCCACCGGAATGTTTATAAAATAGATCTATACGGCTTTGATAATCCCCGATCGGAGTGATTAGCTATCACTAGGGCAAACGAACTTATAACATTCGATTACATTGGTTGGCCCAACAGGGCCCACAATACTTACATATGAACTCTTACTGTTATTTTAGTAGCATCGGTTTCATTAAGTCTTAGAGAAATTGTAATCAATGTTTTATACACCACATGGATATTTATTGTGCTTTGAATAAAGTGGCAATACATACTTAAATATTTTGGTTGACATATATATAAATATCATAACATTCTTTGAACAGAATTGCGTACAACGATCATACTTACACTTTGTGACTATGTGGGAATTTGAAATGGTCCATGCGATACATTCCAACAATTATGATTTCTAAAAGATCAAACATACATTTTGGATAGGACATTTAGAAGGGGAAATTTAAATGGTCCCTTGCACACAGTGACCAGAACTTTGTCATCATTTATATACTTAACAAATCTATGAACTCTCAACTTTAAATGTTTGACACTTTTAAGCATGTTTTTCCTTACGTGAATAAGAATGCTTGTGCTTGGATTATTTGATGTGCAGTGGAGGTCCATAAACTGACAATATTTTTCATTCATGGAATCTACATCCAAACAGTGATCCACAACTCGTTGTGTTAATTATCAAGCTTTTCATTTTGATGCAATTATGGGACAAACATATTATATCAATTTCAAGGAAATCACGAATTACTTTTCAAAACGACACATTTAGGGGTCGTTCTCTATATCAATGCGAGGTGTATTATGAAGTAACCTCCCCCGACTACAATTTCCGCTGTGAAACGTTTTAGGAGGTGTATACAAAACTCTTGTATAAGAACATCGATGTAGGCTTCTTCCTCAGCTAACTTTTTTTATATTCCTCTTTCTGCTGATCTTAATCCTCTTTTTGCACTCTCTGGCTATTTTTTTCTTCATCCTTAAGCAGATTGAATCAAAATTTCTTTCAGAATCATCAACTCCCTCCCTCTGACTCAGCACTGACTCAAGCTTACTTTCCTCAAGTACTTTCTTGCCTTTTGTCTTTAAGATCAATTTTAAGAGAAGAGGCTTCAATGTAAGTACTGATCTTGTTGTTTGAGCCCCTATATCTAAGCTGAATCTTCAACATCTTTGATCTCAACACCTTTTTGTTTAGCCTAATCTGGCACATAGATACCGAAAAAAAAAAACTGCAGCAATGTCTCATCATCTCTGAAAACATTGTAGAGCAGACTTTCATCTGAAGTTCCATCTTTTAGCTTAGCAGTACCT
Source organism: Tanacetum coccineum (assembly GCA_026074375.1). Classification (NCBI taxonomy): domain Eukaryota; kingdom Viridiplantae; phylum Streptophyta; class Magnoliopsida; order Asterales; family Asteraceae; genus Tanacetum; species Tanacetum coccineum. The sequence continues at coordinate 25,289 of BQNB010012034.1, forward strand.
TCATCAAGCTTGTCGGTACTAACTTCAGGCTTGTCAGTACTAACTTTTGACTTGTCGGTACCTTCATCTGGCTTGAACGCTACTAACTTTTAACTTCATACTAACTACTCCCTTTTAATTACTTTCCCGTCTCCTCAATGCAACCACAAGAAGCTTGTCCTCGCCCTCATCTTGAGCTTCCTTAGACCTATGGATCCCATTCAATCCATCCACATATCAAGAAGGTCCTCAAAATCCTAGATCTTTATTGCACTTGTTGGTTCCGCTTTGATGTTCCCACAGCCTTCCCTTGTTTAGATATCAAACGCCGTTTTGGCATCCACTTTGTCTTCAAATGAATTGTTTCCTGCCAATCTTTTCTTCATATACACTCTCAATACAAGCTTTGTTATGTGTGGATAACAGGTTTGGCTTTCTTCATAACTTCTTGATCTGTGGCCTTCAAGTTTTAAATTCTTTGGCTTGAGCTTACCTGGTTACATAAAGACACACAAATATCATAACACTATGGAGTGTTAGGCCCATGCCGCATTTTCTGATAGGGGATCTATCACTGGACGACTGACCTCCATGATTCCCACTAGAGCCCTCCTGGAATCGGAATCAGGAATAGAAATTAGTTAAATGTGAAGGACTGGGAGATTGGGGTCAGCTAGTGTAATCATGGTTGGTTTGCACTTGGTGCAAGGACGGAAGAAAAAAGGATAGTCGAAGGGTAATGGGTTGAGGTTCAGATTGTCATTTTTCGAAGCTTCACCCTCATCCCTCAGTTGGTTGACACGCAAGTCTATGAATAGAGATTCAAACAAAGGTGTGAGATTCCCTGAAAAATATTTTCCTATTTTTAACCATAAAAAGAAGAAAACTTTACATATTCAACAGCATTAAATATGAGGAAGTGGTCTAAAGGAGCACAGGCACATTCTTTAGATGTTTTATGGCAAAAAAGACAAAAGAAATCTTGATAATAACAAACTTTTGCTTTGCATCTAATGTCTCATCAACCATCAAAAATTTAGTTTAGAAAAAATTATAATTCGATTAGTGCTAAGCAAAGTGCATTGGTTGTGGCAATATTATGGGAATTTGATTCCCAAGAAGTACTTTTAGGAACTAATACAGTTGATTCATAAGTATGAAAAAGAAACTCTCCACTGTAGGTGAAAACTATGGAGGCTTTTGTTAAAAGTATAACAGTTAGGTCCCCCTTAATACATACCCATACTGTAATAGCATCAAATATAGCCTGATTATGCATAGAATCTATCCCATCAGTATCATCAAAAAGAAGATCACTTCTTATTGATGCCTCTGAGATATCACGGAATGCTTGACATGACAGCTACTGTTGGGGCAAGTAAATATCCTAACATTTGTTGATATTTTTTTGGGATTTAGCAGACATCCAAAACTGTTCAAAAAATGTAGTAGAGACTACAGGACTTACAGTGAGAGCATATTGAATGAAGCTTCGTGTAAGAAAGTCTATAATCTCATGAAAATTGGTATTCCCATCAGTCTTTTCCATGTAAGCGACCATGTTGTGTTTTGCACAAAATTCAAGAACAGCCATATGTGTAGATTTTATGATCGTTTCGAGAGATTAAACAAATTAGGGGTTTGTTAGTAAAAGCGAGTAGAGAGATTACGGAGATAAATTGTGCAATTGAGGATAGTGTTTATTAGGTGGACACACCCAAAGCAAAGAAACCGATACGAATTCACACTTTAACCCTCTGGCGGTTATTTCTTCAACGGCTTTATAGCAGTACATCTTTGCCCAACGGTACTACCTTTGCACTATCGGTGCTAACATTGTCAACCAAAGAATGAGCAAGTATGGGCAACAAGAGTTCTTATTCAGTACATCTATATCTCTTTCCAAATGACTCTCTAAAACCCAACAACTCATGAAAATCATCACTATGTCCAAAAATCCCTCTGCTTAAAAATATTACATACAAACTGTACAACAAAATCATCTTTGCATCCCTCAAATTGTAGCTACAGATTCAATAATCCAATGCTAACCACCAAAAAGGGTTAAAATTCTTGTGACATCAAAACCTTTGGGTGAGGAAGTCTGCAAACATTATGATCAGTGTGAATCTTGATAACTTCTATCAGTATTTTCTTATAGCAATCTCTTATAAAATGAAATTGAATTTCGATATGCTTGGTCCTAGAATGAGTAACAGGATTCTTGATAACACTTATAGTGCTCTCATTATCAATATGGATTTTGGTGTTCATGAAATTGAAACCATAATCCATCATCTGATTATGTATCCACAATACTTGCCCACAACAGTTAGCAGCTGCAACATATTCTGCCTCAGTAGTAGAATTTTCCATAATAGTCTACTTCTTGCATTGCTAAGATATCAATCTTCTACCAAGAAATTGATAGCCGCCTGTTATTGATTTTCTATCAAGACTGGCTCCTCCATAGTCACTGTCTGAGAAAGCTTCTAGTTCAAAAGGTGAATCCCTATGATACTATAAACCTAATTTGGGTTGGTGTTTGAGGTACCTAAAAATCCTTTTTACTGCATTCAAGTGTGAGGCTTTTGGAGTGACTTAAAATCTAGCACAGGCACAGACAACAAACATGATGTCTGGCCTTAATGCAGTTAAATACATTAGAGAGCCAATCATAGACCTGTAGACATGTACATCTACATCTACACCATCTTCATCCTTGACCAGTGGTTTATTAGACTCAATAGGAGTATTAGCTGTTCTGATAGACTAAAAATCAAACTTCTTTAAGATGGCAGCTACATACTTGTCTTGACTAATAAATATTCCATCAGGTTGTTGCTTCACTTGAAGTCCCAAAAAGAAAGTGAGTTCACCTATGGAGCTCATTTAGAATCTTTTGTGCATACAATCTTCAAACTTTGTACACATAGACTTCTTTGTAGAACCAAAAATAATGTCATCCACATACACTTAGACTAACATAATGTCACTCTTTTTCTTCTTGATAAACAATGTTTTGTCTATGGTACCTCTCCTGAAACCATTTTCCATCAAAAAAGAAGAAAGTGTCTCATACCTAGCTCTAGGGGCTTGATGAAGACCATAAAGAGCTTTAATCACCTTATAGACTTTGTTGGGATGTGCAGGATCAACAAAGCCTGGAGGTTTATGGACATACACCTCCTCTTTAATAGTGCCATAGAGAAATACACTTTTAACATCCATTTGGTAGACACTAAATCCCATGTATGATGCAAAGGCTAAAAATAACCTAATTGCCTCTATCCTGGCAACTGGTGCAAAAACCTCATCATAATCTATACCTTCCTCCTGTCTAAACCCTTGTGCTACAAGCCTTGCTTTGTTTTTCACAACAATACTTCTCTCATCCCTTTTATTCTTAAAGACCCACTTTGTGCCAATTGCCTTTTTCCCAGATGGCAAATCAACAAGTATCCAAACCTTCTGTAATTTGAACTGCAGCAATTCCTCTTGCATTGCTTCAACCCAGCTTTCATCTTGTAAGGCTTGTGATATGTTCTTGGGTTCTTCTTGGGAGAGAAAGCATGCTAACAAACAATTCTGATGATCTTTGTGATTAGTTCTATTCTGTTTGGAGATGTAGCTCACCAATGCTTGTTGTGCTGAAGAAGCCTTTTGAATCTTTCCTCTTGTTTGAACTGCTGACTTAGGATCTCCTAGAATTTGATCTTTTGGATAATTTTTATGAATTCTGAGTGTGGGAATAGGACTGACATTAATGGTGTCATCCATATCATTGGAGTCAGCCACTACACCCACATTCTCATCATCATAGGCTCCATTGAATATGTTAGCACTTGAAAATGCATCAGAATCATCTTCCAAATCAGGCATATTTGGATCAATGGGTAAATCAGCATTAGGGAGAGTAGATGCTTCAATAGGTATTTTTCCTCTATGATAGACAAATGATGATTCACCAGCATTTGCACTTGTGGGAGTACTAGCAGTACAAACATATGGCGTGGTAGTGGTACTATCAGATGACCTAACAATACTAAGTTTGTTAGTACTGGTAGCCTGAGCTGCCCTCTTTTGAGATGCATTATTCCTCTTTTCTTCTTCAAAAGCTTATCTTGTGGCATCATCCAGAGCTTTAGCAACCACTTCTTGAGCAATCATCTTCTCAAGATCATCATGCAAGACTTGTTCATCTTCTGTCATTTAATGTTGTCCTTCCTTATCAGCAACATCTTCTAAATCTTATACATCTTTGTCTTTAGGAGAACTTTCAGAAGGTTTTTCATGTGTAACTGGAGCAACATCTTCTACTGGAATCCTTGTCCTATGAGGTTGTAGTAGAAGCAGTATGTATTCCTGAGTAGGTCCTTTATCTTTTCCTGATGAACCTGCAACATAAGAATCTTGTGTACCTGCATCCACATTAACCTGATTTTCTACACTAACAGGAATATAATTCATTGAATTAGTGAGAAAATCAAGATCAAACATCCAATTAGGACCAGTTCCTGCCACATTTGGTTGATCTTCAAGAAAATTGATCTGCAGATTCTCTTCTACCTTTTTGGTCCTTTTGTTGTATATTCTAAAGGCTTTACTAGAGGTAGAGTATCCAAGCAAATAACCTTCATTAAATTTCCCATCAAATTTGCCCAAGGAATCTAAGGTGTTCAAAATAGTCAAGGGGTACCCAAAAGGTCTCATAAAACTAATACTAGGTGATTTACCTATTAGTAATTCATAAGGTGTCTTATTTTGAGGTTTGGTTACAAATACCCTATTCAGTAACCAGTATTAACTGCCTTTGCCCAAAATGGGATAGGTAAAAGTGAGTCTGCTAACATAGTTCTAGCTGCCTCAATTAGGGTCTTGTTTTTCCTTTCTACAACACCATTCTGCTGTGGAGTTTTAGCTACACTAAACTCCCTTTTGATTCCTTTCTTAGCACATAATTCATTTATAGCATGGTTCTTAAACTCTGTCCCATTATTACATCTAATGATTTTAACATTATGATTCAATTGTTTTTCTAAGCCTATGATAAGATTACAAAGGATTTTAGATATTTCATCCTTGGTAGCTAAGAAAAATACCAAACTAAATCTACTGAAATCATCAGTCACAACCAAGCAGTACCTTTTCTTGTTAATTCTTTCTACAGAGACAGGTCCAAATAAGTCTATATGAAGTAATTCTAGGGGCTTTTTGATGATTCTTCCTAACTTGGCCTTATAGGAGGCCTTGTGTTGCTTACCCTTCTTGCAGGCAACACAAGTGTGGTCATTCACAAAAACTTTGAAGTGTAAACTCTGAACTAGGTGACCAATTGTAACAAGTTTTGTTTATATTTTTAAAATTCACATGACCTAATCTCCTGTGCCATAATTTAGACTCGTCTATTGTTGCATTTACATATAAACAAGTTATACCTCCAGAGGGAACAATGTTCTTTAAGTCCAAGCTGTACACATCATCCTTTCTAGGAGCTCTAAGTACAACTTGACTTTCATCAAAAAGCTTAAAGCTAGGAGACATGATAAGGCATTCAATAACATGTCAAGTATACATTATAAGTCTTTGAATAATTCAAGGACCTCATGTTTATGTGTTAACAAGAAGACATAACAATTTTACTACATACTTTATGTTGTAAGTCATTGATTAATTCAAGGACTTCCTAATTGATAAGATCGTTTACGGCTCAAGATTGATTAGATCTTATATATCTAGGATGAACAATAACAATGATTGATAACACGCAGCGGAATAATAAAGAACATAATCAAAGTTATCACAAGGTTTTCTTTATTGAACGTTTCCCTATTACCCCAACTATAACTTGGGGCTACACCAACTAACTATGGTGTACTATTCGACTCTCATCAGTCGACTTGCTATCTAACTATCTAGACTCTCATTGGGAGAGCTCTAGTTTTCTATGGATGGATATTCTAAACCAGACGCCTACCCTCTTTATATAATAGAGGGAGGTTACAAGAAAACCCTAGCTTACATAGGAAGCTAACTTAATATTTTACATTAAGTCCTTGTTGTTTCATCTTTCTTTAATCTTGCATATTTAGTTTTGTAATCATCAAATCTTAGATCCTAACAATACACCACAAAAATACATAAATGAAGCGGGCCTTCTCCATCTTTGTTGGAATAGCAAACACAAATGGTGAAATGTGGTATAACTATCAATCATCAAAAACAATCCAACAACCAAGCAACTAGCAACCCACTGTTTAGACTTTGAGTAGGCGTTAGGCTAAGGTTCCAAGTTAAATATGTTTTTAGTGGGTGTAACAAAAAGAAAAGATTGGTTCGAATGGTGTACTAAGGGTATTTAGCACTAAAAGTGAGTGCTAACAAAAGGGTTAATATGGGTGGTTAGCTAATTAGTGTAACTAGCTAATAATAAAGATGAAAATGGAAATGGCTATTTGGGTGAAATCCTAAGGTTGCCTCTTTGTCACATAAATACACTTATATCACACGAATGTGATCTCACTACGGTCTGGTAATGATTTACAAGCACAATTTCTAGAATAAATACAATCACCAGTATATTCATAGCAAAAGATTTAAGCATAAAAGATGTATCCTATATATGAAATAGGCTCAAATCCTCACAATTTAGTGGAAAAGGCTATAATATGTGCTAGTAAAATCGATCCTAGAATGGATTTGCAATATATACCAGGACACATCTCGAATTTTTCAAAATTACAGTATTTTAACTAGTGGATTGATCTAGTTATTCTAATATATTATCTTATAAGAGTGAAATCAACTAGATCACACGGGCAAGCAAGTACACAAAATTATAAATTAGCCCAAATATATGAAAATTAAAAATCGGTCTCGTTTTCCCTATTTATTTTCTCCCATGCTTAAGTTAAGCATTATCTTTAATGTGAAAAATAAACTTCAAAGTATGAAAATTAGGGAAATAAGAGTAGGAGAAAAACCAAACATCTAGGCATAAGAAATCGTGATCGAACTCCATATGATAAATGCTACGCAAAAGCTAGCATAAGTGTGTGAGATCAATCGATTTCGCATCCAAGCACCCTTCTTCACCATTACCTGTTGCATTATTCAAACAAAAACAAAACAAACACAAAAAATGCAAACAATAATATACTAAACAATACCAGCATGTAACACCCCCACACTTAGGATTTTTAAAGTTTGAGAAGCCTTTCACTTGGAGGGTTTACACATTTATTTAAAACAGAAAATAAAACACAAAGACAATTAAAAGCTCGGGTTGCCTCCTGAGAAGCGCTTAATTTATTTCTGAGTCATTATCTAGACTCTTCGCCGTGGCTTTAGGATTCTTTGATGATATGATTCAAGTGGGGAATTTCCCTTTTTAAACGTTGAGGGTATGGGATTTTTGGTATGTACTACACAAGTGACGGAGATACATTTGGTCCTTTTGGTTTCACCAATGCCACCAAATGATTTTAAGTCTTTGTCACCCACATAATTCAATATTTTATCATGTTCAAACATCTTCTCTTGAGTGTATGGGATATGCACGGTGCTACCCTTGAGAAAAGGAGATACGGTTGGTGAATTAGACATGATTGGGATCGGGTTTGGCATGGTTGGAATAGGTTTAATCTCATCCTCCTCGATAAACAAAACATCACCCTTGTCGTTCTCGTTCTGGATAAAGGGTGGTTTGTAGAAAAATTCATGTCTCGACTTGGGTTTTGTGCTATGAGAAAGGGAATCGGAACTCTGGATTTTCTTTTCTAGAAACTCGAATCGTCTCTCAAAGTCCTGGATTATGGCTTGGTGGTTCCTTAATCCTTGATATATTTGACGTTCTAATTCAACCACATGATTCTTCATACGTTCATTCGCTTCAATCTGACTAGCCATTCACTCTCTCATCATCTCCTCCGTTGAGTTTTTGGATATTTTGGATTACTTTGATAGAGGTGAAAAATATTGAGGATAGTCATGGTTTGGAAAGAAATATAAATACGAGTTTCTGGAATTTCAGTCGTGATATCCTCTGTGATATCTTTCATGTTGGATGTAACTTGCTTCCATGGGATCACACATCGGCGTGTCATCACTCATGTAGATTTGTGAAGCGTGGTTGTCTCTACGACCATCTTACATCTCTTTTAGCTCTATCCTTATGATTAATAATTTAGAATCAATTTTTTTGGCGAGAGCTTTGAATTTTTCCATCAATATGTGAACAACGGTTTTTGGATAGGGGTTGTTTTGAAAATCTTTCGAAAATCAAGTTTCTGTAGGACCTTGTCCCCTAGGATTTTGAAAGCTTTGTTGGGAGTATTGTAGAGGAAGATTCCTCCGGCATCGAGAATTTCTTGATTTGGATCGTCTAAACCGTGATAGAATATTTGAATTATCGTTCCTTTGGTTAGACCGTGTCCGTAACAAGTGCGAATCATTTCTTTTAAACGGAACCAAGCGTCAATGAAAGTTTCGTTAGCAAGTTGGTGAAAGCTATGAATTTCGTTTAGGAGATGTTTAAACTTTGCGGGAGAAAAGTATCGGCTTATAAAAGCTTCTCTCATTTCATGCCACGTAGTTATTCTTCCTTCATTAAGTTCATTCAACCAAGTCTTAGCTTCTCCGGATAATGAGAAAGGAAAAGTCCTCAATTTAACCGCTTCCTCTTGATTTTCACCATATTGGAATAGGTTAGTAATTTCGAGAAAATCGGCTACGTGGTGGTGAGGATCAGAACAGACTCGCCCATCAAATTGATTATCCCGAATCATTTGCATGTGGGTACCCTTGATAACAAAGTTGTTTGAAATAGGGAGTTGACTAATAGCGAAACTAGGTGTTGGTGCAACGATCCTAGTGCTTGACCACATGGGTTGGTCATCGAGATCAATGACGGTTATGGGTGAGAAATTGGGTGGAGTTTCAATTTTCTTCTCGAACATGTTGATCTTTGATATGTTAATGAAATGTTTCTCGATGAACGGTTATTTGGTGTAAGGGTCGGTTGACTTGATCTCGAGGGGTACACTTGGTGTTTTAACGGGTTTAGTCCTCTTTTTGATTTTACGTTTAACTTTATAGGATGGACGAACGAGTTGTTTGCCCCAAGAACGCGGTTTTACACAAACCCATAGAGATTTGCAAAACGTCATAAAAAAATAAAACGATAAACTAAATGAAAACGAAAATAAAAAAGAATCTTTTTTTATTTTTTTTAAGTTGACGAAAGAAAATTAAACTCAACTATTAGGAAAATATTACTTTTATTATTTCTGCTATTTAATAATGCTACGAGTACAAAAATAAACTAGTTATGACTAAATATTTACTAATAGACTCTTTTTTTAAGACAAGAATGAAAATAATAACGAAAGTAATTAAACGAAGACAACTAAACAAAACTTTGTTTTTTATACTAAGACAAAATAATTTTTCAACTAATTAAGAAAACAAATAAAAAAACAAAAACTAAGATTAATAGCAAAACGTACAACGGAATGAGAAACGGAATATTGTATCAAATCTATCAAACCGGTTGGTTTGGATGAATTCAGGTTCTAGCCGTCGAGTTCGAGATTAAACCGAGGTGGATAAAAATCCGAAAGCGGTACAGGAGGTTTCGAGCTAAGAACGAGATATACTACGAATAAAAGCAAAAGAAAATAATTTTTTTATTTATGAAAAACAGCAGCAAACCGTGGTTGGAGGCTAACCAACGGCTGGGAAAGGGACTGAAGGGGTGTAACCGGCGGCTGGGGAGCAAACCAATCCGCTGGGTGAAGGTCTGATGAATGGATACCGGTGGTTGAGGGGCCAACCGTCGGTTGAGAGGTGGTCTGGTGGTGCGAAACCGCGGTTGAGGAGCAACTGTCGGCTGGGTCAATTTTTATTTTTTTTAGATTCAAGCAAGGCGAAATAAGCACGATTGAAAATAACAAAAACTAACAGAAATACTAATAAACAAGCAAACACAAATAGGCAACTAACATAAAACAAAACAAATCAAGCAAGACAATTAAAAAAATTAGTTTTGGGGGTTTGGTTTTTTTTTCGCGAGCAATAACAAGCACGATTTAAGAATGACGAAAACAAGGATTCAAAATAAACAAAAACACAAACAAATCCCCGAGAACAGCGCCAAAAACTTGATGTGTATCGCGACTACTACTTTTAAATTTATAACACGAATTACCGGATAAAGCTTAGAACACACGGGCAAGTATGACCTTTTCGTATGTAGCTAGCTTGGTGTGGTAAGCCGAGGTCGTTCGAAGGATTAGAGTGTTTTCGATATGAAGAATCAATGTTAAAAGAACATGTGCAAAAAGTAAATTGATTGTCACGATCCAAAATACTATAAAACATTTAATAAGAATGAAATAAGCAAACTTCCAATGAATAATTAAATACAATGGGTAATATCATGGAATTTCTGGGTAAAATTTAAGCAATAGCAAACAAAATCAAAGTCTTACAATTCCAATCTATAGGTAATATCATGGAATTACATATATCCCAATTTAGACAAACACACCCTTTCGACCTATGAATGTTATTATAAACCGAGTCATTACAAGCTATTTGTTAGAAAAATGATTTTACTAATTAGTTCATAAGAGTCCTTTCGACCTATACTGTTGAATTAATTGTTACTAATTCGTTTAACTTGTTTATTTCATAGTTCTTAATTATGAATTACCAAACATATATGTGCGTTAATGTTTTAGAATAAATTATGACAAGAAGTCCTTTCCCATATAATAATCTAGTTATTATTTACCAACAAGTTAATTAAACAAGTTACAATTTAAACAAACATCACAAGCAAAACCATAATTCTTTATTGCAAAATACCAAACACTCCATATCCATATTTACATGGTTCCAAACAAGTAAACGAAACTACTCCATATTAAAATTGATCAACTACAAAATTCCAACATGAAATATTAAATCTAACATCATGAAAGTAACAAAAAATTACCAAAGTAGAAATTACAATAGGTAATGGAAGGATTTAGAGCAATCCTTAAGCCTCCAATCAACTAATCCTTATAATAAGACCCAAACACTTTCTCTTGCAATTGAGCACTTATTCTTTAATTGGCAAAAGTTCTTGGCCTTTTAGGAGTAATAAAATGGTGTGAGAACTCTGTCTTTTTGGTGTAGAAAGAATTCCCAATAGTGGTTGTGAATTGGTATGAAAGTATGATGTAAAGTACTAGCCAAATGGGTGTATGTATGCTTGGATGGATGATACTTAGTCATTAAGGGATTAACTTGGGGACTAAGGGTTATAAAAGTACAGGAACGTTGGGTTAAGAAAGGTAAATGATCGGACTCAAAGAGTTATGGCACATAAATGCATTTTTAGTTTTGGGCGGCTATGAATCTTAGCATGCGTTTTGGGAAACCTACGGCTGAGCATCTAACCCGCAGTTTCTCCCTTTTTTAGACTTTTAACTTTTTCCACTTTGGCTTTAAACTTGCATATAACTTGTACAAACTTGATCCTTAAACTTTATCTTCTTTGGCAACTTTCTTTTTTGCTTGGGAGCATATTTTTATCAATTAATTTATCATTCATGGTTCTTCTCAAGGTCTTTCACTTTCATGAACTCTTCCTGGATATCGTATTTTACATCTTTTCTTCACTTTCCTTGAATTTGGTGACCTAATAACACAAAACACAACTTTGTACGAATGTGAGCTACAAAGCTCTTTAGTTTATCCAAATAGCATGTATAAAACACGAATAACACTCCTAAATATATGCTCAATTGATCATTATCAAACATTGAGTCATACTTCATTAGGAATGAGTATGAATTGCTGGATCTATTTACAAAAGCCTTCCAGAAGAAAGGTTTAAGTATTTAGTCCATCGAATTGGTATGAAGTGTTTAACTCCACAAAAGTTAGAAAGTCCTAACGCATCATCATCTTCTTGAATTTCAAAAACAAACACCTTATCATGTAATTTTTTTCAGAAAAGAAAAATACAAAATCTAAAAAATATTTGAAAAACCAAGTACAAAATTATAAAACCTAGAAAAATCCAAAAATATATTCAATCTAAAATAAGTTTGGAAAACATTTTTCGTAAAAACTATCAAAAAGAAAATACCAAAATTAAAATAAAAAATCCCAAAAAGAATCTTCTCGGACATGTCTCTCGTTAATATTCGATTGCCTTTACGCTTCTAGAAATGTCATTTACCAATGATACGTAAATATAAATGTATATTGAGCGAGAGTTCTTTTACAAAATGTTTTGCTTTTAAAACTTGTCGTTCTTTTAAAATTTTCTTCAAAACGACTTGTATGCACTTTAGCGCACAACTCGAGTTTTCTATAAAAGAGAAGTGTACGCTTCCGTGCGCTTTACCTTCAAAAGATGAGAAATTGTCTTGTTTTCAAGCATACTTATCAATTTTTTTTAAAAGATTGCTCAAAACAATGACTTTTAAGTATTTCTGCTTAACTCAAGGTACACATGGGTTTACTTTCTTAGAAAGAAGAGTCAGGCAGCTGACATGATTATGTCTTTTATCAGGATGGTGGAAAACCAAAATGATGTTAAAGTCAAACAAATCAGAACTAATAATGGGACCGAGTTTAAAAATTCTAAGCTTGAGAGTTTTTGTGATGAGAAAGGAATTTCTCAAAACTTCTCTTCTCCCTATACACCTGAACAAAATGGTGTAGGTGAAAGGAAGAATAAAACTCTCATTGAGGCTGCTAGAACAATGCTAAATAGCTCAGTACTCTCAAAGAATTTCTGAACTGAAGCAATCAGAATTGCCTGTTACACTCAGAATAGATCAATAATAGTCAAAAGACATGATAGGACTCCCTATGAGATATTCGGAGAGAGGATTCCGGATATCAGTTATTTTCATGTGTTTGGATGTTTTGTGTTTATTCATAATCACAAGGATCATGTAGGTAAATTTGATGCAAAAGCTGATGATGGATACTTTCTAGGATACTCATTCAACTATAAAGCCTTTAGAGTCTTCAACACAAGAAGACAACAAATAGAGGAGACTTATCATGTTACCTTTGATGAAAGTACAGAAGCCATCAGGTTCACAAATACTTCAGTAGATGAAATTAGAATAGATGATTCATCTAGATACCCTCATGATGAATATCATCATGAGGATGACCCATCTAGACAATATCAATCAAATTCTGATATTTCATACTATGTCATTCCTCATGGTCGTTCACTCATTGAACTTACCCAAGAAAAACATGGTCCTGAAGTGATTGCTCTAAATGAGCCTGATATACCTCACACTAAGCATGCTGAAGGTCCTCCTGACCTAATCAACACTAAAAGAACTCATGAATAAAATGTTCAAGATGAACAAATTATCACCCAATCTACTAAAGGTCCATCATGGAACAATACTGAAGTCTTAGTGTCTATCATTGAATCTTTAGTCCCTGATGTCCCTCAGTCTCAAATATCCAATCAAGCCTCTACAAGGGCTCATCCTGTTCCTTAGAATAGATGGTCAAAAGACCAACATATTGAACTTGTGAATATCATTGGTGATCCTGGTAAAGGCATGCTTATAAGAAGCATGGCTACCAAGCTTACAACTACCTCAGCTAGGGAATGTCTATTTGCTAACTTTCTCTCTAAGATAGAACCTAAAAAGGTGTCCGAGGCTCTGACGTACCCATGATGGGTTGATGCCATGCAAGAAGAAATGAATCAGTTTTATAGAAACAAAGTATGGACTCTTGTTCCACTCCCTTATGGAAAAATAGACATAGGCTCCAAATGTGTATTCAGGAACAAAAAAGATGAGCATGGTATAACCACCAAAAATAAAGTAAGAATGGTTGCACAATGTTATAGTCAGGAAGAAGGAATTGATTATGATGAAACCTTTGCACCAGTGGAAAGGATAGAAGCCATTAAGATATTCTTTGCCTTTGCCACATACTTGAAAGTCATATTTTTCCAAATGGATGTTAAAAGTGCCTTCCTGAATGGTAAACTAAAAGAAGAAGTCTATGTTAAACAGCCTCTTGGCTTTGAAAGTAGTGAGTTCTATGATTATGTCAGCAAGCTTGATAAAGCCCTTTATGGACTGAAACAAGCTCCCAAGGCATGGTATGAGACTCTATCTACTTTCCTTATTCAAAATAAGTTTTCTAAGGAAAGAATAAATAACACATTGTTTATCTATAAATCAAAAAGAGATGTCCTCCTTGTTCAAGTGTATGTAAATGACATCATATTTGGTTCAACTGTTTATAAACTTTATAAATAGTTTGAGAAACTAATGACAAAGAAATTTGAAATGAGTATGATGGGAGAACTCACCTACTTCCTTGGACTGCAAATCAAGAAGGATGACAAAGGAATCTCTATTTGTCAAGAACAGTACACTAGGAACTTACTCAAGAAATATGAAATTTCTGATAGTTCCTCAGTGAGAACACCTATGGTTCCTCTAAATAACTTAGGTCCTAATCTTGCTAGCAAGCCAGTCAATTAAACCTCATACAAAGGAATGATTGGGTCACTAATGTACCTAACTGCAACAAGGCCAGATATCCAAATCTCTGCAGTCTTATGTGCAAGATTGATGAGGTGTCATTTTATACATTATTTTGGAGTCATTTAACCCCCTAAATCATGCAAATATGCCCAGATTATGTGCTTAATCATTTGTTTTAGGTTTTTATCACTTGGATGGCACTTGGAGGAAATACACGTGACTTGGGCTCATTTAGAGAAGAAACTGACAAGACTACGAATCTACACAAAGTATCTTTAAGAACCACGCATACAAAGCATGTAGACGGTGTCGCCAGTATAAAGCGACGTCGTCGTGATTTTCAAAGTGACTGCGTCGAGGATTTGTAACAGCGTTAGAGCGTATCCGTCTTAAAGTGGATCTAGAACCATTGACGTGGCGACAGCATCATGGCTTCAAAGCGATGTCGTCGCGTCGTTTTTCCTATATATACAAAACCAATTTTAGGGTTTTGAGGGTGTAACTTTATATAACTTTTGGGAGACAAACCCTAATCATTCTAGCAGCTTTTAGGTCGTCTTTAGGGCCTCAACCCTTGATCTTTATTATCTAAAATGTTCAGGATTTGATCTAAAAGGATACTCAGACTCGGACTATGTTGGTTGTAATATAGACAGAAAAAGCACCTCAGGTGCCTGCCAAATACTTGGTGGAAAACTGGTTTGTTGGAGTGCTAAGAAACACTAGTTAGTGGTTATGTCTTCAGCTTAGGCTGAATATGTTGCTGCTGTTGGGTGTTGTGCAAGTATCCTATGGATGAAAAGTCAACTCAGTGACTATGACATCCATTACAAGATCGTATCCATCTTTTGTGACAACACTAGTGCCAATGCTATATCCAACAACCCAGTCCTTCACTCAAGAACCAAGCATATTAATATAAGGTATCATTTCATCAGGGATCATATCCTTAAGGGAGACATTGAATTATACCTCATCCTCACTAAATATTAGTTGGCTGATATATTTACTAAACCTCTAGATGAACCTACTTTCACAAGACTAAAAGCAAAGTTAGGCATGCTAAACATTAATTAATCAGCCTCCCTGATCAAACGTGTTTAGTATGGTGTATATTCTTCTCTCCCTGATACCTTCTCACTAAAACATATATGAACCTCATGACACTGAGGGACACATTAAATAAAGTAACTAAATTCTCTAATCTGTAGTTACTTAATGTCCTAGGTTGGTGACTGAACACATTAAATAAGGAACAAATATTCCTTGTCTAACTATCATCCAACAGTTATGGGTCCTCACTTCTCCCATATAACACTGAAATAACCCACCATGTATTTAATGTGCACTCCTACAAACATGTTCCCTTCACAATATGTCTAATCAAACAAATTTTATATGTTATCCATACGTCATGCCTATAAAAGTGCATGGCAATGAAATGGTACAACAATAGCCAAAAAGGAGGAATCGTGCAAGTGGTGGGTGGCAACATTAAATGCAATTACCAAACCTATTTTAACTTTTTCAAAAATGAATATTTTCAAAAATATTAAAACCTATTCACATCCACCTATAAATAACCCAACCAAAGAAAGTACTCACACAATATTTTTCAAAAAGCAAGAAATCTCTGCAAAAAAATTCTCTCAAAACCAAAGTGTGTGTTCTTTATATTTTTCTAGGTAAAAAAATTTAATCAAACCATTTTCTTGGTCAAAGTTGTACATCTAAGGTATCCATCTTAGCATTCCTACAACCTTGATAACATATCAAACATTTCACAATAGTGATCAAAGTTGGATTCAACTTGTGACCATCTGGTGTTTGATACATTGCCATTGTCCTTTTTTAAACCAAAAACTTTCAAAAATGGCAGCAAACCAAGCAATTGAGTATGCCCGTCAATGTGGTTACTTAACTGTGGAATCCTTTGTTTTTCAAACTAACAATGTTGTGAGAAATTTCAATTATCCACAAAATGTTCTAGCCAAGCCAATTTGCAAGCTTTTAATGAATTGCCCACTGAAAAAGGCCTTTGCACAATATCCATCAGTCCTTTACAAAAACTTCCTTAGGGAGTTCTGGTGCACAAAAATTGCCTATGACCCCAACCCACTTGCTGATGAGACTCAGTCTTGTCTACTCAAAGAGTATCTAATCAAGTTCTCAATGATGAATGGAAAGAAGCCATTGACCCTCGACTTTAAAACCCTCACTACATCTACTAGTCTTGATTACAACAATGGTGAGTATGTTGGTCATCCCTCTCCTAAGTCTGTCAAGGCTGAACTAGCCAAAATTCTAACAAATCCAAGTTACATGGACAAGACTCTTGTCCTTAAAAACTCCTTTCTTATGGCTTGGAGAATTTTGTTCACATTTATGATTTAGGTTCTTGGTGGGAATTTCTCATCCACTTTACAGATTAATTCTATTCAGAAGATGATAGCCTATTGTCTCATGATTGGGACAAAGGTTGAAATTGGAGAGATCATTTACAGTGATCTTGTAACCAAGCTCACAAGTAAGACTAGGCATAAATATGTTTCTTACCCTAGATTTATTTCATGTGATTTAGAAGTGTTATTGGGTACTTAATACACGCAGGATGAAAAATTTGGGAGTCTTCCTGGCATCCTGAGTAACTCAAACTTTTCAAAGGACCTTTCCTAAGTCACTGAAATTAAATTGACGGCCCCTATAATTGCTGTGAACAATTAGAAGGATTTAGTGTCTCCACTTCCTTTTTCTAGAAAGAAGAAGAAAGGAAAGTCTTAGACTGTGTCTAAACCCACACCAAAGACACAGGGCCCTAAGACTTTTGGTGCACTCTTTAAGAAGAGATCTAAGCCTAAGTCTAAAAAGACACCCACTGAGACCAAGGTAACACCACCCACTGAGCCAACGGAGGGTTTTGAGCAATCCCACTCAGTCTCCTCGGGCAACGTACCTGATCCTTAAGATCTAGAGAGAAACATACAACTCGCTGGTATAAGATTGCCTTCCACTTCACTCGATGAGGGCATTCGTAAATCACAACCTTTTCCTGAGGGTACAAGTACTGATCCCAAAGACTCAGGGGGAAACGTTCAGTCTGCTGATATGGGATTGTCTTCCACAGCTTCTGATGAAGGTACAGTTAAAACCACATCGTTACCTAAAGGGCCACGCGGGGATAAAGACTCAAAGGGATTGAAACCACCCGTTGATATGGAACAATAAACCACTCCTATTGTTGATCCCTCATGAACTAGGGCTAAGTATCAAGTGGATGAAACCCAATCCACTAGATTAAGGTATCGGTCCCTGACCAAAAATAAAGGTAAGACTTCTTCTGAAGTAGAGCCGAATTCTAAAACCTTGGAACTCAACACTTTTGCTAAAGTCTAAGCCTTGCTACTATCTGATGATGACATGGTTCAGGAAAGTGATGATGAAGAAGTATTTGCAGCTAGAGATGAAATGGATGAAGACATTCCACCTAATAATGAAGACGCTCAATCCCCACCACTAAACAAAGAACAACATGAACCATCTCATGCTCAAGAATCAGACTCTGACTCCTCCAGACCTAAACTCAAGAAATATGACAACATTCTGCCACTTACTAAAAGAAAACTGGTAAAATATCTTAGAAAAGTATCTCAAGTGTTGTTTATCAGGATAACTGAAGATTAGTGGGAAAAGCATGAAGAAGCTGCAGTTTCTTATGCTGACCTCAGGGCATCCATTGAAGGATGTTATAAAGAGAATGTTGATCAAAGGGATCATACTGACAAGCATGTTCAGGAAACCATTAACTCCCTTGACAAAAATAGCACCAAAAGGGTTGATATTCTCAAAGCATTAAATGGGGTCACTAAGATACTTAAAGCTATTCAAGAAGCTGTTAAAGAAGATCTTGCACTTAACAAGAAAGTGCTTGAAGCCACAAAAGCCTACATAACAAATTCTCACAACATCACTGAACTCCTATCCCTGGCCAATACTTTTGATTTCTCTGGTCTTAAGTCCTTGGTTGAAACTATGAAAGCTACTCTTGATGCTCACAATGATCAGTTGGAAACCTGGGCTAAGTCTTCTATATCCATGGCCTAGAATGTTGGCCCCAGACTTACAAATATTAAGCACACTCAGGCTTTTATGTAGGCAGATCTCTCATCCCTCAAGTTAGACACTTTAGAAATCAAATCAATAATGACAGTGATTTATCAGGCATTCAAAGGTCAGTCTTCAACCCTCTCAAGCAGTGTGCCACAAACAACACTTGCTATTATTGAAGGGCCAACAAATATTGGGAGGGGGGAATGTTATACAGGCTGACACTAATGAACCTCCTTCTCATACTAAGGGGGAGCATGTTTGATGAGGTGTCATTTTATACACTTTTTTAGGGTTATTTAACCCCCCTAAATCATGCAAATATGGCTAGATTATGAGCTTAATCGTTCGTATTTATGTTTTAGCACATGGATGGATTTTGGAGGAAATACACGTGACTTGGGCTCAATTGGAGAAGAAACGAACAAGACCACGACTCTACACCAATTATCTTGAAGAAAATCTCACATACCGTGGAGACGGCGTCACATACTAATAGCAACGACGTCAAGATCATTCAATAGATGGCATCAAAGATTTCTAGACGGCATTAGAACGTAGTCGACTTAAAGAAACCCTAGAAGATTCTACCGGGCAACGACGTCAGAGATATAATGTGACGGCGTCAGAGATATAACGCGACGTAGTCGCGCCACTTTTTCTATATATACAAATTTGTTTTTAAGGTTTTAGTGTGTAACTTGTGGGAGACGAACCCTAGTTTTAGAAGACAATTTTAGCAGCCCTTGGGCTCATTTTTAGGGTGTCAAAACTCTCTTGTAACAGCCTCAACTGTATGATTTAATCAAGTGAAGTTAATTTATCCTTTATCACTTAATATGTCTATGTGTTTTGTGATAGATTCTTGTTCTTCTTCTTTATTTACCATGCAAGGCTAGATCTATTAGTATTTACTTATGATTGCATGAAACTTAGTTTGTAGATCCTTTTAATGTTGCTTCTTGTGATGGATGTACACGTTAGGCTTTAGAAAACTAGGCATAAGATATTAAATTGGCATAGACGTCTAGGGAAACGCGAGTGTGTAGAAAGGATACCATCGGTAACAGTCTTCATACTACCTTACCCCTAATATGGTTGATCCCTCTTAAGATATTTTAAATGCATGTAGTATACTCTTAGGGGCCTTGTAATAGTCTTCATACTACCTTACTTGTACATTGCCTTAACGGAATATTACGTAGACGGCGGGATCATGTAATTCGTTCATGACTTAGGAAATACTTACACATATCATCACAAGTGTGACAAAGCAACATGATTAGGAGAATCAAACTAAGGAGTAGTGCATGATTAAGTAAATAAGTTCGTTTACCATATAAGTTATCACCAAAGTAGTTCAGATTTATAATTAGTTTAATTAGTTAAAAACCAACCAACCTCTCAACCAATGATTTTACCTACTTTCATAAAATATAAAATACAAAAAGAATCTTCTCTCAACCCTATAGTCCTTTGTTAGATTCTGTTCGAGCCTTCCAAACCTATTACCCTAGAGAACGATAACAACCCTCGAGTCTTGCCTATACTACACTACAACGATTAGGTACACTGCATAGGGAGTTGTAACAAATTTTGTTGAAGTCCTACAACGACCGAACCCACACATCAAGTTTTTAGTGTCGCTGCTTGGGGAATAGTTAGGTTTCAATTTTTTTTTAACTTGGGTCTACTCGCTTGATTCCTATCAGGTGAGATTTTATTTTCAGTATATTAGCTTTCTTGTAGTTTATCTTTTCTATATGCTTTTGTTCAAAAAATTTCATTGACTATTCCATTCTTCATTATGGAGAACGCGAATCCACCATCGACCAATAACCCACCTATCCTACCAACTACGTTGCGCGCAAAGGTTGTCCAAGAGCTCAACGATCTACAGGAAATCTCGGCCTATATCGATTCTCGCCTATAGAACATTGGCCAATTTCTTAATGATTTCACACAACCACCTAATGAAATTGATATGGACGCCCTTAAGCCCGATGATGAATCAGTTGATACACCACTTGTTTCTCCTTTTCTAGATTCGGATGATGATTCTGATGATGGTGAAGTCCTAAATGAGCTAGAAGAATATGGTAATGCGGGAAAGTTATGCCGCCAAAGGGTAATTAATAGTCTTGATGGGGACGACTTGGCACTCCAATGTATGATTGGCTTTATTAAGTTTGTCGCCTACTTTGACCCCTTCCTACCAATGAACATTATTACGTGTAAGGCCTATAATACTATAATGGTTGAAGGATTAGATAGTACAAGGAGGAACTTAGTTGCTATTGTTAGGGATGTCTATGTGTTTGTAGGGAGTTTCACTTACATCACGGATTTTGTGGTATTAGAAGACATAAGAGAGTTTATTCTAAGAGATATGGCTAAAGTTGTGATGGTCAAACCCTTTAGAAAAGTCACTAAACTTGAATATGATTATGCTAAGGGATTAATGTCTTTCATTAGGATCTTTGACAACTACACATTCCAAATGCCCTGCACTATACCTAGGTTTAAAAGTTGGGGGCACGTGTCGTGAAGTAAGATCCCACCTATCCTTGGGCTAAATATTTAATTAACGAATTTAGAAATGCCTACGAGAAGAAAAAATTATGAACAAGAATTGTTTAAACCTAGGTCCCAAATACCAAGTAGATGAAAGTATGAAATAATGGCTTATCCATGGGCATGTGAGCCTGCACAAAGTCACATAAGGACGTGTGACTCCGAGTCTAGCTACAAGACTCAATAATAAAGAAAAGCGCTTTTTGGGAGGCAACCTAATATTTAATTTTCCCGCATTTAGGAGTGTCTCGTGTTGTAACTCTTTATTATTTATTCTTATGTGTTTGAATTATTTGTAATCATGCTTTGTTTTGTTTTTAACCTCGTCTTATTAACAATCAAAGGTATTTTTCATAAAATAAGTGTAAGGAAAAAATATCCGGTTTATAAGAGCCAATTCAAACATATAAAATAAATTGTTTAGATTAATTCGCGTCAGTTTTGAGTCACATAATTGTAATGATTAATCTCATGTTTTATGCAGTACTTTATGCAAGAAATAACTAACAGAATTGCGTGCATGAAATTTTTCAAGAAATACGAAAGTGAAATTTTCACAGTGTGTGGAGACGGCGTCAGGATTTGCTCCTGACGGCGTTGCGCCTCCAAACCTGTAAAAATTCGAAAATTTTCTATTAGTACAACATCCAAAATTTGTAATTTTCTTATAAGCCTGCAGAAACCTATGATTACATCATCACTTTCATCCTATCTTTACTGCTTTCATAGAGTCAACCCTAAAAGTTTCGTTGTATATATCATTATCCCGTAGATTTTACACCAAGTGTAGTTGTCTTTGTCTTTGATTTATAGGTTATATTTGATGAGAAGAAACCCAGAAGTTCTTAGGAAGTTTCAAGAGGATGATTCTTGGAGGACGATTTAACCAGTTATCGCATGTTTCTTCTCTATTATTGAGCAAACTAGAGGAGTACTAGTTTCTTTTAGTTATTTTCTTTTCCCTTTATTCATTTTACATGTACTTTTTAAGAACATTAGGGACAATGTTCAACTTAAGTGTAGGGGGAAATAAGCCTTAGAAACTATTCCTTCAATTGCCATTTGCTTTGTCCTTAAAATGATGGGTAATATATCGAAACATAGCGTAAATGGTAATTTTAACCCAAAATTTAAAAAAATTATGACACATACTGACGAAAACTAAATGTTATTAGCGTCTCATAGATAGGAATTTATATGACTAGCACAAAAAATATCAAATTCCACCCCAAAAATGTAAGGTTCACCTTTAGATCTATAGGAATTCGGGTATCTATTTTTGATACCCAAGATAATTTTACCTTTAGCTTTCTCGAGTTAAGGAGTGAGCAATCATGTGTATTTATTCCACCATTATGGATGTGTATATGTTGTTTCGTCGCCTTTTCTGGAGCATTGGTATCGGTTTAAAATTATATGAGTGTACCGGTAGTGTATTAAATTCTAGAACTTGTTTTTGCGATGCATCCTGAGACCGCATAGTGAGAATTAGGATTTTCTAAATGATAAGAGGCACTAGGATTAACCCATGTCTTAAACTTGTAATTATTATGATGGTCACCTCGATCATATAACTATCCTATACCCTTGCCATGCACTCATTTTTAGTGCAGGATACCCCTAGTACACCCCTTCGAGCCTATCCTTTTCATGGTTCTTGTAAAAAAAAATTTAATCCGGATTGTTAATGAAGAGCATTGTTTAACCCTACAACCAATCGTTACACCCAAATCGCCTTAGCCTACATTGTATGTACTCGTTTTTAGTACATTATTGATTTAACCCAAGTTAATTATTTGAGTACACGGTTACTAAGTCCTTATCCTTGTAAATACAGTTTTGGGATGATTGGGATTCATGGTAGTATTTATCTTATGAAGAATTGGGGAAGAAGTAATTTATTACCCCCAATAGAGCTCAATAAGCTCCATGTTATGTTGATCCACCTCAATTCAGGTCATTAGTTAGATTGTAATTATGAGTTAGCAAAAACTCAAATCTAGGGGTGAGTTTATAAACCCCATGTGATGTATAATGTTATCTAAAAAAGGAAAAGAAAATAGATTGATGTAGAGATGTGTAGAGTCTGTATATCTTTGTCCGAGTCTTTGGCTTCGCAACCCAATCAACGTGTACTCTTATAAATAATTAGCTAACCTTTTCACCTCAAATTTACCCAAAAAGTCACCCCTAAATATATCCCATCCGTTTCTGTTTTCATTAATGTTATCTTACACCTACACATCACAACCCTTTAAAAGACCTCATTGATAGTAATTTCTAGTACTTGTGTCTAGCGGTGGAGGTTTGATCCTTTACCAAGCCTATGGTAATTTGTATGCTACGACAGGTAATGAGTGTTAATTTTTTGTTTCTCATATTGTTATAATTCATTATACACCTAAGAGAAAGAGAGAATCCAAACATGTTAGGAATCGAGAAAAGACTTGGTCACTTTCAAAGTTGTAATAGTATAGCTCGTAGCATAATATTTGGAAACTTACCAAGCTAACCGGGTCAACATAAGTCATCCTTATGTTGACCAGCTAATGCAAGGTATAAATACCATCTTCATGCCTTGGAGAGGGTTGGTTGTTCATTTGGTTATTCACATAATACATTTTCCTTTCTTTCTCTCACTAAGTGCTACAACCCTCCTTTCTCTCTCTAAACTTTCTATCTTAATTAGTTGTTAAGTGATTTGATACTTCTATAATTGGTATCAGTCGCCATGAGGTGATATCATGAGCTTGTGTGCATTTATATCTTGGTTAGATCATTAGTTTTAGTTGTTTTTGGTTTTCGTGTGCTTAAAAATCAAACCCGGATTTTTGTGTATAAAAATGTTAAAGTTTGTGTTTTTATGCAAGATATAGGCCTAAGATAACTAGTTGTGCAAGAAAATCAAGGTAAAACGTCAAAAAGGGTGAGTTTTTGGTATTTTTGTGATAAAGGTACGTTTTTCTTTTAAGGAAGCGAAATATATTTTGAAGGTAGTGAAACATGTTTTGAATCTAGCGAAATATGTATTCTAGCGAAATGTGTAAGCGAAATATGTATTGCAGCGAAATATGACAAGTTGACCTCAAGCGAAATATGTCATTTCTTGGAAACTAACTCAGCTTAATTTTTCTTAGGTCAAGAAAAATATGTCTAAGCGAAATATGTTTCCAAGCGAAATATGTTTCTAAACGATTTATGACAGGTTGCTAGTTCAAGCGAAATACGTAGTTGTGTAAGATGAAACTCTGTTCAATTTTTTTATTTCAAAACATTACATATTCAAGCGAAACATTACATATTCAAGCGCAACATCACATATTCAAGCGAAACATTACAGAAGTCACAAAAAGATTTTATTTTCTACGGTTTATCTTACTTTGTAAAATCTCGCGAAATACTTGGATTTCTCGGTTTTAGTGAAGATTTGTAAAATCCCGTGGAATATCAATCTTATTCACCAACAACAACAACTCTTAACACAATCCTCCTTTATCACTGTTCAATCACTCGTTAATCATTTTACTTTTCAATTAATTCAAGATGACTACTTTAGCAGAACACATCATTGTTGCTGGAGCTAAGAACCATCCTTCAATGCTTGAAAAATCAATGTATGATTCATGGTAAAGTCGTATATGTCTATTCATCAAAGGGAAGAAACATGGTATGATGATGCTTGATTCAATCGATAATGGTCCATTGGTTTATCCAACTGTTGAAGAAAATGGGCAAACTAGACCTAAGAAATACTTTGAACTCACTAAAGCACAACAACTTCAAGATGATTGTGATGTTCAAGCAACAAATATCATTCTTTACGGTCTTCCGCCCGATGTGTATGCACTTGTTAACCATCAAGAGGCGGCTAAGGATATTTAGGATAGAGTCAAGATGCTAATGAAAGGCACTGAATTATCATACCAAGAACGTGAATGCAGATTGTATAACTTATTTGATAAGTTTGCTTATGTTCAGGGTGAAACACTGTATGAGTACTACTGGAGATTTTCTCAGCTGATCAATGGCATACATACTATTGGGATGACTATTCAACAAGTTCAAGTCAATACAAAGTTTCTAAAGCTCTTCCTTTAGAATGGAGCAAGTTTGTTACTGATGTAAAGTTAGCTAAGAGTTTGTATACCACCAACTATGATTAGTTGTATGCATACCTTAGTCAACATGAACGACATGCCAATGAAGTTCGTATCACACGTGAAAGATATTCGGATCCTCTTGCATTCGTAGCCAACTCTCAGACTCTATATAATACATCTCAATCACCACAACATTCAGGTTCTTTAATGTATCCACCTCCTCAATAATTCACACCATTTTATGCAGCACCCATTCATCATCAACACCGTCATACTCCAGTCAATCTACAACAACATCCAATTTCCCCTCCACCATTTATATATCCATTAGTGACACCACAATCTCAAGCTAAATTTCCCCAATTAGACTCTGGTCTCGCTGTTCCTATGTGTTAGGAATTAAAGAGCTTCTAAAAGATAATGCTGTTGAAGGACTTATTACTGCTAGTAGTTATAGTTAGTACTGTTATTTATAGTTACTACTGTTAGTTATAGTTACTACTGTTAGTTATAGTTACTACTGTTAGTACAATGTTAGTACTGTTAGTATATAGTTAGTACTGTTAGTTAGTATATTAGTGCTGCTTATGAGATATGTATGAGATAAATTAGGAATAGATATGCATGATCTCTGCATAATCTTCTAACGCGTTTTGTAAGCCTATTAGGGTTTTTCCTTGGTGTATAAAAGGAACCCTTACGGCATAGTTAGATAATGATTCATAGATCAATATTCAGAGAATAGAAGAAGAACACGATTAGCTATTAGGTAAAACATATAGTTGTTTTGTGATTTGTTCAATATAGTGAAAGTTATGTGTTCATTGTTTGATTGTTTCTTCTGAGTATATAAAGATTAATTCCGCATAGTCTTTATATATACACCACAAGGTTTCTAATCTAGTTGTTTAGATTTATCTAAGCAGAACAAAAGATCCATTCAATTGGAACCAACAAGTGGTATCAGAGCGGGTGTTCTGAAACCTTGATTTAGAAGAAACAAACTAGATCCATCTCTCTGTTCATTCTCTATATAAAAAAACCATGGATTTAGAAAATACCCAAAACAATTCTCTTGCAAAACTGCCACTTCTCAAGCAAGGTGAATATGACACATGGAGACTCAGGATAGACACATGTTAGTTTTTAAAATTGAAAAAGTTTGAGCTTATTCTTGTTGTCTCAGCACCAAGGGAATTTTCCTTGTGATTTCACTTGTAAAAATTTGAACCAAGCCATCTAAGGCTTGGTTCTTGCTTGATTAGAGTTTAGACTCACTCAAATAGAGTGTCTAAGTGCAGGATCACCTCTTAAGGTATCCTGCATTTGTGCTTACCCCTTTGCTATTTGCATCAGCAGTGGTAACACTAAGTTACCACTACTGTCATTTCTAGGTTTCACTTAGCTAGAAAATTTAGGTTTTAGGTTTTAAAATTTAGATCACTTATAGGATAAATACAGCTTAATATAGTTTAGGCCTTATTTTTCATTTCCTAGCTTATTTGCCTAGGTAAAATTGCCCTTTAAGTTTTCAAAAATCTCTCAAAAAGGCCAAAAACAGTAGTAGTATTAGTTTTAGCTTTTAAGTTTTGAATTTCAGCTTTTAGTATTAGTTTTTATGATCTATTTTAGTAGTTTAAATGTTGTTTGATAAGTCCTCAAAGGCTTAGCTACTGTCTTGCCTTATTAAGCATTTGAGCTTGGCTTAATTTTAAGTTTTTTTGAGTTTTTTTCCTTAGTTTCAATGTTTAGCTTAAAAATTAGCTAGCTTAGATAGTTTTCAGTTAAATTTTCTTGTCATTTTTAGTTTAAGCTCATTATAAGCTGTTAGGAACAGCTTTTGTTTTGAAATTTAAGCTTATATTAAGTCCTGTGCAAGCTTTTTAGTGTAAAAAAAAGCTAAAGTGAGCTTTTAAGCTCACTGTCAAAATAATAAGCTATTTAATAGCTTATTAAGAGCTTTTCATAAAAAAAATTCGTATATTAAAAATGCTTATTTTGAGTTGCTAAACAACTTTGCTTTTATAAGATTTTCAAAATATAAAAAAAAGGGAAACCAAGGAGGTTAGGGGTGAGTCGGGCTCGAACCCCTGACCTCGACCTAGTCTCAACCCTTTTTCACACACACACTTACCGCTATGCCCTTGGGACTTTTCTGTTAGTCTCTTGCAACATCTAAGTTTTATACTAGTTTTTACCTCTTAAGCTAAATAAGCTGTTTCAGCTTAATTCGTAGCTTATTTGATAAGCTACCACTTCAGGCTTATTTTTCCTAGGATTCTTATAGTATAAGCTATTATCTGTTTTTTTCCTAGAATTTTTACTACAAGTTTAGTATTTTTAATCTTTTATTTTTTTTAAAAACTTTAAAAAATCATAAAAATAGAAAATTAATCAGAAAAGTAAAAATCTTTTTTTATAAAATTTTCTTTTATCATAAAGTTTGTAGGAAAATTAGTTTCACTTTCGTAGGGTCAAATATGCAAAAATTCACTTTTTAAAGAACGGGTTTCGTTCCCGTTCTCCTGTTTCAATTTTTTAACCTCATTTATAACTCGTTTCGTTCTAAGTTTTTTTTTTTGTTTTTTTTTTTTAAACTTCGTTTTTTAGTCATTAGAATTAATTTTAAAAAAGAAATTTATAAATATAGGTTTAATTTTTTAAGAATTTAGGTTTTTGTCCTATTGAGTGTCGCCGGCTCGCGTATTAGGGGTTTATAAATATATAATTTCCAACTATTTGTCTCTATGCTTAATTTTTAGTTTTTGTTGATTTTAAGTATTTTTAGTAGTTAATCAAATCAAACTTTGCCTCTTATTCAAATCATAATCCAAGCTAAAACGTGGTTTCAATTTCACAAGTCGTTGGGGAAACGACCCGGGTGATCATACTTCCCGGTTAAATATACGTATTATATATTATATATATATATCTTTTAAGAGTGAATTTTCCTTAGGGAATTTTCTTAATTGCTCTTGTGGTATTATATCGTATATTTTATTAGTATATAAAATTTAACATCAGTTTTTGGCGCCGCTGCCGGGGACTTGTGTTAAAGATACCTTCGTTTACGTTTGTTGATTTGGTTTGAAGATCCTTTCGTCCTCGAAAGTTTCATTTTTGTTAAATATTTCAAAAATCCAAAAAAAAATAAAAAATATAAAAAGTAAAAAATATTTTCTTTTT
Organism: Tanacetum coccineum; assembly: GCA_026074375.1. Taxonomy (NCBI): domain Eukaryota; kingdom Viridiplantae; phylum Streptophyta; class Magnoliopsida; order Asterales; family Asteraceae; genus Tanacetum; species Tanacetum coccineum. The sequence goes on from BQNB010012034.1 coordinate 53,772, forward strand.
CTTTTTAGTATAATTATCATAAAAGCATATAAAAAAATCAAAAATATAAAAAATTGTCCTTTAAAAAATAAAAAAAATACACAAAGTTGGTAAAAGAACACCAACATATAATACCTTCAATTGAGGTATTATCATAAATAAGTTCCGGTGAACTTGAAAAGTTCCCAAAATCGAACCCAAAAATTCAAAAACTTTACACATTGTGTCACTTACTAAGTACGGCTCACCTTGAAAAGAAATTTTTAAGAGCTACCGTGAAGTAAGGTTGATATATTTGGTTTTTAAGTTTCTTCCGGTATCCGATTAAAATAGACTGATAAAAAAAATCAAAAATCCAAAAAAACTAGTGTAATTTTTGTTTACTCATTTAATTTCTTATTTTAAAAAAAAAAAAGTGCGATGCGCACTCGATCTCAAGCTCGTAATCGCAATCGTCGACAACAACACAAAACAACGTTTATTGTTGAGAACCAGATTCAACGGCCGACAATCGTACCATGCACAGATGTTGACCAGCTCCCATCGAGGAATACGAAGATGCATATGTTGTTCCACCGAAAAATGCCAACAATTTGAGCATAAACCAACCTTTGAATCACCTGTGCAAAGTAATAAGTTCACGGGTAGACAAACCCTCACTAATCATCTTCGATTTATCCAACAAGGTTACTCAATCGTTTAGACATCCCAAATTCCGACACTTCGATTAAGCTTTGCTTTTTCTTTCCTCTCTAACGGTGAAGCCACAGATTGGTTACTAAGGGAACCTCCTAGATCAATTCTAAATGTGGGATGATCTTGTCTCGAAAATTGTCAAAAACCAATTCTTTCCACCTTCGAAAACAACTTTACTTCGAAACAAAATCCTACTTTTCTACCAAGAACCTAATGAAACCTTCAACGAACATGGAACTTTTCAAGAACTTCTCTTCAATGTCCTCATCATGGTTTCTTAAATTACATTTTATTTTCCCCCAAAAACCCTTTTTTTAGGGGAAAATACGTTCTACATCCTTGAATACCAGATCAAGATGCCTTAGATTCCGCCGCGGGTGGCAATTTTCTAGAAAAGATGCCTCGAGAAGGTTTAGCCTAATCGAAAGTATATCCCAAAGTCGTATATTCAAGTAGTCGTCCTAATGATTCCAAGAGCAATTACGAAAAATGCCCTATCTTCTACTTCTTCACCTCTAATAATTCTTTCGAGATTCAACAAATGGCCGCCTTACTTGAAGACAAAATGAATATTCGAATGAGCCATTTAGAGAAAGCGATTAGTGAAAAGAATGTTTCGACTCCTGCTACCGTCAAAGCAGTTGAGGAAGTTTGTGTTACATGTGGTTCAAACCATAATTTCAATAATTGTCCGTTAACAAGGAATGAATTTCCCGTTTTTCATGATAACATTCATCAATTCCAACAAGCCGCCGCCGATGGCAATTTTGTCAAAGTAAATCCTCTAAACTGGCTAACCAAAGTAAGAACCACCTGGTTTTTTTCAATCAAATGTTCAAAACAACCAAGGAAACCAAAGCCGATACCAAGGAAACAATTTCAATTCGAATCAAAACCGAGGAAGCAATTTCAACCAAAACCGTCAAAACAATCAAGGAGCCATTTATCAAGCCCCATCATACCAACCACCAACAAATAAACCTTTGGTTAATCAAGCTTTACCTCCTATTTCACAAATTCAAGGTGTGTCTAAAATGGATTTTGAAAGTTATGCTAAAGCTAATGATGCGAACATGAATAATTTGCAAATGAAGTTGGATAATTTTCAAAGGAACCAAAATGATTTTCAAAGAGTTTACAATGATTCTCAAAAGAAGCAAGATGATTTTCAAAAGATGATGCTAAGTTTCATGCAAAACTATCATACCAACCAAGCTTCAAGTTCAAGTTCGTTACCAAGCAATACCATTCCAAACCCTAGGAACGAAGCCAAGGCAATTACCACACGAAGTGGTGCCTCATATGACGGACCTCCAATTCCACCGCCGGTGGTGGAAAAGGAAAGTGAGGTGACAAAGGATACGGAGCTACCTAGCACCGAAGACATCCAACCTCCTTTGGTCCAAGATCAAAACAAAGACAAAGAACCAATCAAAGAACCTTTCATTGCTCAAAAGACCAAGACTAGTTTGCCTTACCCTTCAAGACTTGCAAAAGAGAAAATCCGTGAAAAGGATGATATCCTAGCTTCAAAGTTTATGGAAATTTTCCGTAATCTTCACTTTGAGCTAAGTTTCGCGGATGCTCTTATTCATATGCCAAAGTTTGCTCCGATGTTCAAAAAGATGCTTAATAACAAAGACAAGTTAATCGAGTTAACCAAGACACCTTTGAATGAAAATTGTAGTGCGGTTGTCCTCAAAAAGCTTCCGGAGAAGCTAGGTGACCCCGGTCGATTTCTTATCCCATGTGATTTTTCGGAGTTTGATAATTGCTTAGCCCTAGCCGATTTAGGTGCTAGCATAAATATCTTGTCTCTTTCCATTTGGAAAAATCTTGGACTCCCGGGCCTAAATGATACTAAAATGGTGTTAGAATTAGCCGACCGAACAATTTCCAAACCAACCGGTGTAGCCGAGAATGTTTTTGTCAAGGTAGGAAAGTTCTACTTTCTGGCCGACTTTGTTGTTCTTGATTTCATAGCCGATCCTCGAGTACCGTTGATACTCGGGAGACCTTTTCTTAGGACAGCTCATGCTTTAATTGATGTGTATGAAGGAGAGATAACGCTTAGAAATGATGATCAATCTTTAACCCTTAAATGTGGTGATACGCCTTCTATTTCGTACAACAATCTCGATCAATGAAAGAATAGTTGATCTTATTGAGTTACGTGTGAAAGAATACTCACAAGAGACTTAGATTTTCCACTCATTGCGTATGGCAATCCTTCCCTGATACGAATCAGATTGTTTCAAATTCTTCTCAACTCACACTCCTTTTCGGGAATAGTTGATTTTCTCCTTTTGGAATGAATTGATACTTTTCTTTGCTATAGCCGATAATCCAACTTCACCGGAAAGTTATTAAAAAAGAATGCTTATTATAACCCAGAGGGGGACATTCTCCTTCTCGAATCTCTTCTCAATAGTGATCCTTCGCCAGCACTAAATTAGGGAACTTAACCTACAGAATCAAGGAAAGAGCTTAAAGTTTCTGTAAATTTGCCGAATCTTCAATCGATGCACCCCCCGAGGTTGAACTTAAGGACTTACCACCTCATCTCGAATACGCATTTTTAGTAGATAACAACAAGTTGCCTGTCATAATTGCCAAAAATTTGAGTGATGATGAAAAGACCGCTCTCATAAAGGTTCTTAAATCCCGAAAGCAAGCAATTGCTTAGAAGCTCTCTGACATTAAGGGTATTAACTTGGAATTTTATTCTCATAAAATTCTAATGGAAGACGACTATGAACCAGCGGTCCAACATCATAGGAGGGTTAATCCAAAGATCCATGATGTCATAAAAAAGAGGTTGAAAAAACTCTTTTGACACCTGATGATCTAACCCAATCTCGATAGTCCCCTTGGGTGAGCCCAGTACACTGTGTACCAAAGAAAGAGGAGAATGACGGTAGTAACCAATGATTATAACGAATTAGTGCCAGCCGCCCCCCCCCCGCCCCCCCCCCCCCATCGGGGGGGGGGGGGGGGGGGGGGCCCCCCCCCCCCACAAGACTTGTAACATGATGGAGAGTATGTATAGATTATCGTAAGTTGAATGAAGCTACAAGAAAAGACCATTTCCCTTTGTCGTTCATGGATCAAATGCTTGAGAGACTCGCAGGAAATGAGTACTATTGTTTCCTCGACGGTTTCTCGGGTTATTTCCAAATTCCAATTGATCCAAATGACCAAGAAAAGACCACATTCACCTGCCCATACGAAACGTTTGCTTATCGCCGCATGCCTTTTGGTTTATGCAATGCACCAGGCACGTTTCAAAGGTGTATGATGGCAATCTTCCATGACATGATTGAAAAGACAATGGAAGTCTTCATGGATGATTTCTCGGTTTTTGGAAATTCTTTTTCTACGTGCCTCACCAATCTAGAAAAAATGCTTAAACGGTGTGAAGACACCAACTTAGCTCTAAATTGGGAAAAAAGCCATTTCATGGTGAAAGAAGGTATCGTACTCGGACATAAGATCTCAAAGAAAGGAATTGAAGTCGACAAAGCTAAGATCGATGTGATTTCTAAGCTACCTCACCCAACTACCGTTAAGGGAATTCGAAGTTTTCTCGGGCATGCTGGTTTTTATCAAAGATTTTTCAAAAATCTCTCGACCCATGACCCATCTCTTAGAGAAAAACACTCCTTTCAACTTCTCGGAAGATTGCATTCTAGCCTTTCAAACATTGAAAAAGAAGTTAACCGAAGCTCCAATTCTCATTGCTCCAAATTGGGACCAACCTTTTGAAATCATGTGTGATGCAAGTGATTATGCAATAGGTGCGGTTCTAGGGCAAAGGATTGAGAAGCATTTTAGACCAATTCATTATGCAAGTAAGACGATGACCGAAGCAGAAACGAATTATACAACAACCGAAAAAGAGATGCTTGCGGTAGTTTACGCTTTTGAGAAGTTTCGATCATATCTTATCATGAACAAAAGTGTTGTTTACACAGACCATTCCGCTTTGAAATACCTCTTCAACAAGAAAGATGCCAAAGCAAGATTGCTTAGATGGGTCTTACTTCTTCAGGAATTTGATTTTAAAGTAATTGATACCAAAGGAGCTGAAAACTATGCAGCCGATCACCTCTCTCGTCTTGAAAACCCGTATGAGAATGTTTTTGATCCTAAGGAGATTAATGAAACCTTTCCTCTTGAAACATTGAATACGGTGACTTCTCATGATAATCAAAGTACCCCGTGGTTTGCCGATATAGCAAATTACCACGCGGGGAATTTTCTCATCAAAGGAATGTCAACTCAACAAAAGAGGAAGTTTTTCAAGGATGTAAAGCATTACTTTTGGGATGATCCCTATCTCTTTCGTACATGTGCGGATCAAATCATCCGTAGGTGTGTTTTTTTTATTCCACGGCCCAAAACAGCTCTTGAAAATCCTCAAAGCATTGGCATGAAAGGACCCCACCGGGCCGTCATAGTGCCCAATATCACCACAACGGAAAGTATATTGATGCCGGTTTTCTTTTTGCCTAAACTATATATCAAGATTGCTCTCATTCCAATGAAATCAAATCTTGTGATGCATGTCAAAGACAAGGCAAAATTTCACATCGTGATGAGATGCCTCAAAATGTAATCCAAGTTTGTAAAATTTTCGATGTATGGGGTATTGATTTTATGGGACCTTTTTCTGTCATCGAGAGAAACAAATAAATTCTCGTAGCCGTCGAATAATCTTTCCAAATGGGTTGAAGCCAAGCGCTCCCACCCCACCAACGATGCTTAGAGTAGTTTGTCAAAATTTTAAAATCCTTTCCTCCTGATTTGGTGCACCGAGAAGCTATCATAAAGCGATTAGTGGGAACCCATATTCCTGTAACAAAAAAATTGATAAAGTTTATTGTCTAAATATGGTGGTTCACACATCGTCCTTTCTACCACTTACCACCCTCAAACTAGTGGTCAAGTCAAGGTGACGAATCGTGGACTTAAAAGAACCTTAGAAAGAACGGTAGGAGAAAACCGTGCCTCATGGTCAGACAAGTTAGACGATGCATTGTAGGCATTTCGAACCGCTTACAAGACTCTAATACGAGATGCACCAAGCCCTACAAAGCTCGTTTATGGAAAAATCATGTCATTACCATTTGAGCAGAACACAAGGCATATTGGGGCCTTAAGCATGCCAACTTCGACGTCAAAACCCGTGGGTGATCATCGAAAGCTCCAACTCAATGAACTTAGCAAGCTTATGAGAATTCATTAATCTACAAGGAGAAGACGAAGAAACTTCATGACTCAAAAATCAAGAATCGAATCTCATTGTTGGAGAATCTCAAAGTCTACTTTTCCAACTCCCGATTAAAGAATTTTCTCCCGAAAAGCTTAAGTCCCGTATGGTGTCCCCGGTCCCTTTTCACATTTACCAAAAGTTTTTGTCCTAAAAGGTAACTGGCCAAATTGTCTCATCACGATGGTATTCTAATTCAAAATCAACTTGCCAACCGACCGTACTTAAGCATTGCTAATGGAGGGGGATAACACCACTATTGGTTACTCAGATCGTCCAAACTATTTCCCTAAGAACACCTAAATTTCAGAGGTCGAGTCAAGCTTGTGACTCGGTGAACAAAAACAAGCCCTTCATGGGGAGTTTCAACTCCCTAATACTTTTATCCATTATTCTTCTAATTTTCTTAAATAATGAGTTTGTAATGTGTTTTTTGTGGCTATTCTCCTTCCGGCTTCATGTTGTTTGTTTGTTGGTGATTTTTTGTGCAGGATTAACCCAACAATTCCTAAAGACTCTCGTGTCCGGTGTTGTATCCCGTTTTCACTCGATATTTTCAACCATTGTTTGAAATTAGTTTTTGGGGAAAATCTAATATCCTTTCATCTTATCGATTCACGTTTATCTTTGCATAATTCATAAATGACTTAGATTTACGTAGAACCCGACTTTAAACATTGAGGACAATGTTTCGTTTTAGTTTGGGGAGGGAATCTATCAATTTGATGTTACCTGCTTATTGTTTTGTTCTCACGTACCCGTTTCCCACAAAAATAGCAAAAGTTTTAAAATCTTAAGATCTTATTTGTAGAAAAAAAAAGTGAAAAAAATTATAAAAATATTAGTAGTTAGAAAGAAAAAAAAATGAAATAAATGTTAAGACAAAAATATAGGTTTTTCGTTGGTAAGAATAAGAAGTAATTTTTGACTCGATCGTACGTGTAGAGTTCTCAGCTCTTTATCCCTTAACAATTTAAATATGATCAGTTTGTTGCTAATGTCTCAGTAGACTTTAAAACATAGCCTAGACTTGAAATCATTAAGTAAATGAAGACTTAGCTAATCTCAAGTAGATTTTAAATAATGCCCGAGTTGGAATTTTATATATGCCTAAGTATTTTGCGATTTCTTTATAAGATTTTAAAAATTGCAAAGGATAAGAGATGATAGTATAGATTACGCATTAGGATGCTAAAACAAGTGTATTTGGAAAACTTAAGGCTAATAAGAATAACTTGTTATTTTTTATCTTCCCCCGAAGTTTCTTAAAATGATTAATTATACTGATTCTTTTTTAATTTGTACAAATTAGAGTTGTTTACACTTAAAAAGTCTAATCAAATAGTCAGAGAAAAAGCTTTATTCTATTTATGAAAGAACAAACATCCTTTGGTAAAATAAGAATATATAGTTCATGTTATAAACTTTGGTTTTCTAAAATGAAATTTTTTCTATTTGCAAAAATAATGTGTTAAATTAATCAAATATAAAAAAAAATTACAAAAAATGATGTAAGGTTGGTGATTAAAAAGGATTCAAATTATAAATCCTTTAAGTGTTTTAATAATTAATATACAAACTCATCGCAATAAAGTACATGGGCATCTTGTCGGTCGCTCACCGATGTGACATCGAGAAAGCACAGGTAGAGGATGTATAATTTAAAGGTGGTATCATAATAAGATACAGACACGAGCTTCTTATATCGGAGGCTGGCCGTTGTGTTCGTTAAAGAACAAGTGATACCGATTCCCTAGCCTAATAATTTAAAAAAGTAAAAGTAAATAAAGTTTCAAATTAGAAAATAAATAGTAAACGTTTCTTTTTCCCTAAACCAATGTATCTTTTGAACTAAGGTTTTTGCAAAAGGTCTACAAGGCTTTTTTCATTTGGAAAAGTTTCATGCATCTCGATTAGTATTCCTCTACTGATGGGGAGTCCAAAAGCCTTAGCACTTACCCCATTGACGGTGGATGTTAGAGAAGAAAAAAAAAAGTCATTCATCGAGACAAGTAACCAACGTTGTCTGAGCTAAGGAGTTTTTTGTTAACTTTGAGGTTGTGATTTTAAACTAAGTGATTAACATATTTAGCCTCAAAAAGCCCGATTGTGTAAAACTTGTCGATTTCTATCTAAACATGTGGATTTAATGGTTTAAATTAATTTGAGCACACACACTTAAATATATAATATGTGTCGGGAAGAGAAATTCACAAGTTTTAATTATAAGTAGTCTTAGCATCTTAGCTCGTACTTAACGGTGATCTTATTTTTATACTTAGCATGGGAAAAATGAAAAAAATGGAGAATGATGAAGTTATCTTTTAAGACACTTAAATGTGCTTTTTGTTCTATGATCCTTAAAGTTACCACAAGGTAATGAAAACAATACATTATGACAACACAAGAATAAGTTGTAGTTAGATAGTTAATTATTAAGAAAAAATCATTAAAAAAAAGAAAAAAAAAATTATTTTAAAAATATTTGAAAATGGGAAATCGGGTGTTTTATAACTTGTGATCTCTTAACTCTCTCAACAAAAATCTTTGCTACTTTTCAAAGGTTTAGTTTGGGGAAGTTTTAAGGTATTTGGTTATAAGGCATGTAATATTGCGTGAGGACACGCAATCGTTTAGTTTAGGGAATTTTGATAAGTGTAAAATACACATATCCGTTATTACCAAAAATGACCCTAAATGACCATAAATACACTAAAAATGGCAAAGATATGCTTGTTTTTGTGTTTTGTGTGTGCAGGTACGGATATATCAAAAATTACAAGAAAACCGTCAAAAAACGGGCAAACACGGACACGAGAAATGAAAGAGCTCAATAGAAGCCAAAGATGCAAAGGCAAAAAAAGTCAACCTTCAGTCAAATTGGTCAAACCTTGGTCAACAAAAGTCAACCACAAAAGTACAAAACCCAAAATATTCCACTTTAGTCCTCCAAGTTTCAGAAAAGTCCACAAATGGTCCCTAAAGTGCTTAATGGGCCTTAAAATCCTTCAAAACCCTACCCGGATACTAAATAAGTCCAAGCCCAACACATAAGCCCAATAAACCTAGCCCATTACCTTTTATAAAACCACAAGGACCATTTCCGCCATTTCAAGAAATCATTTTACACTACAACTCTCACCTATCAACCACAAGGACTAGTTTTGTATTTGTCCCAAAGTTTAAACTGTTTTACCCATTTAACAGTTAAAACAAGCGGGAAAATAAGAAATATTGTTCATCATCTTCTCCACTAGTTACCATGGGTAAATCAAAGGGGTTTTGCAAATTGAAGGGTACGGAAGACAATTCAAGAGCTCGTTTACACAATGGCAGGGTTAATTATGTCAAATCAAGGGCTCTAATTGATCACTTAAGCATCAAAGCCACGTGGCTATGGAAGAAAGCACAAGGAAAGGTGGATTTTACTCTTGGATCACTCAAAGAAGTAGCACAAGCTGTCACATCAAGAATGACAGCTTGGCAATCCTTAAGTGTCCACACTTGATCCAACGGATGAGATCATTGATCTAATGATTGAAGAAATGGAGGGATTGGATTAGAGTGTTGGAGAGAGCCTCAAGAGCCTGGAAGCTTCACCTCAGCACTATAAATAGAGCCCCTCATCATCACACAAAAACTAGTTAGCTAATAGTAGATTTTTAGTAGCTTTTTAAGTTTTAGCTTAATTTCATTTCTCAGCTTATGTAATCTCCTTTTAAGCATTGTAATCAAGTTTTTATGTTAATAAAATTTAGTTTTAAATAGTATGTTCATAAGCTCTTGTTTTCATAAGCTTTCTCTTTTCTATCTATGTTAAGCTAATGAAAGTTCATAAGCTCCTATAAAGCTCTTATTAGTTTCTAAGCTAATAATTAAGCTCAAAACTTACCTTAATCATACCTAAACCTTTAAAACAGCTAAGTACCTTTGCTTTTGGAATATTAAGCTTTTGGAAGGGAGACCTATAATGGAAGGGTCTCCATGGACTTATACTAGCTTATCCATTTGGATAAGCTAGAGCTTGTAGCTGCCATTTAAGTTTATGCTTCTGTTTAGCTGAAGCTTATGTAAGTTCTCCTTTTAAATTTTTGTTCTTAAAGTTCATAGTTTAGTTTTGCTTAATCTGCTTATTAGCTTATTAATGTGCTTATTTGCTTATGCTATCTGCTTATTTGTGTTTAATTGTATCTCCCATTCATGCCGTTTTATCTATTTACCTATCATCTATTGTCAGCTTAATTGTTTATAGAAGTTGTTTTTTATATTTGTTATAAAAATCCATAGAAATGCCAAAAATATATTTTGGGCGTATAATAGTAGGATTTTGGTATTTAGCTTAATCAGTGGTTTAATTGTGTTTAATTATGTTGTTTAAAACTTATAGTAATCTGGTTATCTAGTTTTTATAGTAGATTTTAGTTTTAAGAGCTTAAATCAAAAATCTGTTTATGGTTAAGGTGTGTTTGGTAATAAGCTATGTTTGACATCACAAAAGTCAAAGTGAGTCCTCAATTTTACTTGAGTCAGTTTCTAATTCATTTATAATCATTAGGAAGTGAGATTTCAAAGTTTAGTTTTAAAATTTTTAAAAGTTATGGCTTATTTTGTCATCTCAGCACCGGGTTCTTATGGGCTTTAAGTTTTTGATTGCTTATTTGTAATCTATAGCTGATTAGGACTTTGTGTGTGTGTGAATTGTGTTAGTATACACTTTACATTGGTGTGTATTGTGCTTGCTAACCCCTAAGGAGCATTTTTTACTTGGGAGTTTTTGTGGTTTTACCATTTACATCAGAACACTAATATCAGTTAGTGCTGCCGAACTTTTGATCTTCATTTGAGCTAGTAAATGTAGGATTTATAGGCTTAATTTCAAATATATTTTAGTCTTTATATAGCTTTAGTTAAGTCTTAGCTTATTTTCCATTTTCAGCTTAATAGGTTAGCTTAATTTTGCTTTAAAAAGTCACTAAAAAGCCAAAAAGTCCAAAAACAGTAGGATTTAGATTTTAGTTTTTAAATTAAGATTTCCAGATTATAGCTTAGGTTTTTATGATTTGGTTACTTAGCTTATATGTAGGTAAAGTAGTTTTCAAAAGCTTAGTATCTAACATAGCTTATTGAGCTTTGAGTTAGTTTATATTGTTTTATGCTTTTTGAAGTTGTTTCCTGAGTTTGTCACCTTAACCATCAATTTCAATTGTCTTTCAGTGTTTCAAGGCTCATATTTCTTTTTCTTAATTTGCTTTTAAGCAACTTCATTTAATCTATTCAGAACACTTTTGTTTTCAAAAATGAGCTTATATTAAGCATTGTGCAAACACTTAATTGCAATCAATGATTTTTAAAGCTCAATAGGCCACTTACTGACCTGCCATTTTCAAAAGCTTTTAAAAAGCTTAATTTTGAGTTTAATCTAGTGTACATTTTATTAAAGTTGTTTAGATTTGTGTCCTCTTTAAGTCCTAATATTAAATTTTTCAAAAAAGTAAAAAAATTAAAAAATAAGGTACAAAAGGGTTTAGCCAAGTTCGAAACTCAAGACGTAAGAACACAAGAAACACTCCTTTACACTGCCCTTGGGGACTTGTCACATGTCCTAGTTTGCACCATTTAATAGATAACCTTTTTCTCATTTCCTTTTTATGTAATAAGCCGTAGCTTATCTTAGGGCTTATTGAGCTTATTTGGTTAGCTGAGTTCTTTAGTTTATTTTTCCTAGCTTCTTTGTTGTACTTTAGATTTTCCCTAATTTTTTTTGATTTTTCCTTTTGTTTTATTAATTTCTAAGATTTTTCGAAGGTTTTAATTTTAGAAAATACATAAAAAATAGAAAAAAGTTTTAAAAAATTACAAAAAAATAGTTTTTAGGTTTATAAAAAATAGCTTTAGTTTTACATTAAGAAAAATCATTTTCAACCTTTTTAGATTTTAAATTTCATTTTTAGGCTTTTATTTTAAATTTTAAAAATAGAATTTTAATTTTTAAAATAGTTAAAAATAGTTTTCTAAGTTTTTATGTTATTTTAGACTTTTCTAAGCTTAAAAATTATTTTTCCCAAATTTTAGGACTTTATTTGCTATTTTTTAGGATTTAATCTAGTTTAAATAGTTTTTAATTCATAACAAATTCAAAAATAATCCAAAAAATATATTTTTCTTTTTCTTAAAATTTTATTTTGTCCTATTTTAGGTTTAGAAATTTAATTTGCATTTTTAGGACTTAATTTTGATTTACTTGCTTATTTGTCGCGTTTTAATTATTTCCCGTTTATCTTTTAAATGCTTAATTGCTTTTAATTGTTCATTTTAAATTGTTGCTTTTATTTAGTAGTTATAGAAACTAAAAAATATCTTTTCACTCATTCAAATCATAATCAAAGCTAAAACGTGGTTTCAATTTCACAAGTCGTTGGGGAAACGACCCGGGTGATCATACTTCCCGGTTAAATATACGTATTATATATTATATAAATATCTTTTAAGTGTGAATTTTCCTTAGAGAATTTTCTTAATTGCTCTTGTGGTATTTTATCGTATATTTTATTAGTATATTAAAACTACTACATCAATGCTACACGTTTATCTACTAAATGTCCAAGCATTGTTGACTACACGATCTACAAAGAAGGGAAGAAAAGATTTTTCCAAATTATCAGAGCAGATGGTTATTCTTAGATGTATTTAACTTTTGGAAAGATGCTTAAAAAATTTAACAGAGAAGACTTGGATGTTCGTTGGAGTATAGTCAAAGCAAGATTTAAGAAGACAAAGCCAGTGAATTACATGGATAATTTCTTACTTCTTAATTTAAAGACCATGTTTGAACATCATGTTGAAGATAATGTATGGAAGAATCAACAAGGATTAGTTAAAGTGCTGAACTGGAAGCTTTATGATTCTTGTGGAGTTCATTATGTAACAATGCAGAAGATACTTTATTATCTGTTGGTTAAGAAGATGTATCCACTTACAAATCACACACTACATCAGATGTTCAATGATGTGAAGCTTCAAGTTGATTATGAGTGTGAAATGGCATTTGAGCTTCTTAGATTGGTCAAGAAACAACTTAAGGAAGGCTATGTACCTGAATGAAGTGTTTGGAAGCATCCTCCTGGTGATTAATGAAGCTTTCAATGAAGAAACTTGAGATTTTGAAGAAGAATATCAAGTTTAGGGGAGGATTGTTAGGATTAAAAGTCTTCTTGAAGTTACTGCTCCTCAGGTTAGAGTTACTGCTGCTAAGCAAAACTTAGTGTTGTTCATTAACTCTAAGGAAAAATATATTAAGTAGTTAGTACTGCTAGTGTAACTTAGTACTGCTAGTATATATTAGTACTGCTAGTATATGTTAGTACTGCTAGAGTAAAGTTAGTACTAGTGATAAAGATTGAAGAAAATATTCTAAGTAGTTAGTATTGCTTGTACACGGTTAATGTTGCTGGTGTATAAGTTACTACTGCTTGTTAAGAGTTAATGTTGTTGGTACAAAAGACAGAAGAAAGGATCAAGATTACTTACGTGATAAGTATGAGTTATTTATAGAATAGATCATAGTGAATATTCTAATTTTTAGGAATATATTGTAATCCTATTAGGACTCCTTGGTGTATAAAACGAGGTCCTAGGGTATAGAGTTCTATGTACCAAAAATGAGTCATTCATAGAATTGTCATAGCTTCAAGGTTTTGTAACCCTAATACTAGGAGAGTATTCGTATTATTTGTAATAATAATATTGGAGCTTTTATTCTTGAAATTATATTGTTTTGTGTTACTGTTTCATTTAAGAATTCTTTTTATATTAAAGATTAGATTCCACATAATCTTTAGTGTTATCAAACAAAGTTTCTTATACTAAGTTGTGTTATATTTATCTTGCATAACTAAACCTTACACAAGCTAAGGAATTCAAGATCCATTCAAGTGGGATCAACAACTCTCAACATTCCTGGTGTCCAAAGGTTTCACTAAAGGTACTATTGACCCTACTCTATTTACGTTAAGATACTGGGAGGACATTCTACTTGTGTAAATTTACGTCGATGATATTATTTTTGGGTCTACAAACCTAAAATTCTAATTTGAAAAACTGATACATAGTAGATTTGAGATGTCTTTAATGGGGGAAATGAAATTCTTTTTAAGGATTTAGATCTACCAATCCACGAGGTATCTTTATCAACCAAGCCAAGTACGCTTTAGAAATACTTAAAAACATGGTATGGATAAATGTGATAGCCTTGGTACACCAATCACTACTAAACCTAAACCGGATGCAGACTTGAGTGGAACAACCGTTGACCAAACATGATATCGTAGTATGATCGGTCACTCATGTATCTGACTTCTTGTAGACCAGACATAGTGCAAGCAACATGCTACTGTGTACGTTATCAAGCAAGACCAACCGAAAAGCACCTCAAAGAGGTTAAAAGGATCTTTCGATACTTAAAGGTGATGACATCAAATAACGTCTATTTTATAGCATCATTTATCCTATGTAATTAATACATTTTGTATAATTATTGCAAAGAATTGTTACTTAATCGTTTATATTTGAGAATTGCAGTAATTATGGAGTACTTGGTGAAGATTGACTAAAAGGCACGCATTCTGGAGCTCAAACGAAGATATTTGAATATTACTGTTCTGAAGACCAATACGCCGTATCCATCAAGGAAGATACGGCATATCTGTGCCTGCACTCACCAAAGACCACGAAGGAAACAAGATCCAATACGCCGTATCCAGGAAAGGCAATATGTCGTATTCAATGCTATATGGGAATAAAGTATTATGGAAGATATCAAACGTGGTCCCTACTCTAAGAAACCCCTAATACATCATATCTAATACATTGGATACGCCATATCAAAACCCACTTCAATAGTTATAAATAGAAATTTCAAAAATGAGTTTTAAGTGTGCTAAATCATATTCTTAATACCTAAAGCATAAAAGTCGATTTTCAGAGGAGAAAAAGCGCAGAAGAGGTCGAGCAACGCGATTCATTCCATAGGAGACAACGTGTAACTTCTTATACTCTTGTAATCGTTTAGTTTTTGGTATCATTCGTTAACTCGGTTAGTTTACCTTAAATCATTACTTTTGTATTAATTATGACGTTTGAAGGCTAATACCTTCGGGTATTAGCCATTGTTATGAAGATCTTAATGTTTGGTTTGGTTATCTCGATTTCTTAATTTATCATTGAATTGCTTGTTTATGTTTATCATCATACTTGTTTATGTGCTTAAGTATACCACCTATCATTCAACTGGGTCTAGTCCTACATATTTAATAGGCTGCAACTTCGGTGTTGTGAGGGCGTAGGCTAAGAGTCCGGGATAACTCTCCATATTGCAATTTATATATCTAGAATCATAGGATCACAAATATTGACCTATCTTTGCCCTTTGATTGTAAGCTTAGTTGAGCCATAAGGTGACCTTGGTATCAACGAGTACGTTCTAATCAATTGGTAAAGATTCGGACAGTAGACTACTAGTATATAAAGAGCCGTTAAGTAGTAAGTAGGTAAAGTCTCTATGAGCTAGAGTTTAACAAGATCACCATTACCTTAACCCCTAAGATAGATTATAATCAACAAATAAGGATGCTTTATGCGGATGTGTTTAATTGTGACAGAATTCTACGTGTCTAGGTCTTAGGAAGAAGTAACGCTTAAGTCTTAATAATGATATGCCGCCTCGAGATAAGTAATCATTGCACTAATAAACAAACCAACGTTCTGATTAGATTAATAATGGTTAATACAGTTTTCTTATATTTGGCTAGACCGCTCTTTTATCTTCTGTTAATTTGCTTGCATGGGTTAAAGTGTCTTGAATTGATTTTAGTCACCACAAAACCTGTACCAGTCTCTTAGACTGAAAACCCCCCCTTATCCATTAGATTTAGGATTAACATAGGTTTAGCATAGGTTTAGAATAGGTTTAGCATAGATTAGACTAACTTAGATTAGAAAAACCAAAGTATTAATAAATTGAAATATTTAACTTCGCTCCAAGTGTTTGACACCTTACTTACCATGAAACTCCTACCGACTGGGTACACTGCCCGTTAAAGTGTTGTTTTTGGTTAATTCGACAAAATATAAATTTAAAACTTGAATCACAAATCACACCTTTAACTACAACACATCAAGTTTTTGGTGTCACTGCCGGGGAATAAGAATTAATCTTAATTTTTATTTGATATTTTGGTTTTTAGAATAGATTAGATCTATCCTTTAGGATTAGTGTAGATTAAATTTAGTTCATACATGTCTGTTTGCTAAAGTATGTGTGTGTACTACGGCGTATTCAGTTCACTGAATACGACGTATAAGTTATTTGATGGTTTTCTGCCCTAGTAAGTTCATTACAGGATGGACGACCCAAACATTACTATGGAAGAATACATCTGGCTCGAGGAAGAAAAGGCTTGAAAACGTGGGAAAGTGTTTAACTGGAAAACTACTAAGTATGGTAAGATCTGGTATGATGAAGACGTCTCGACCTCAGATCTGTTGAAATCGAATTCTCGGCCATAGTCTTCAATGATAGTTTAACATCGAATGAAACACCTTCTTGTGAACCCTCGGTAAGTTCTCCTAACGATGAAATTGACTTTAGAATATCATTTAATAAATCCGACGATGAAGATTACACGATAGTTTTTGACAAAAACTCATTTTCTTATAAAATAATTTCTACCAGTGATTTAAAAATGGATTCGGAAAACGATAATGAAAAAGTCAATAAGCCTTTATTTCCGTCACCCAAGCCTACAGTTAGTTGTATTGACGATTTAGACTTATTTAAAGAATTTGAGAATGAATTTCCAACCATTGTTTACAATGATGCTTTAACGTCTAAATCGGATTTCTCAGCTGAACCAACTTTATGCCCTTAACATATCGATAAATTTGATTCTAAAGATGAAACATCATTGTCCGAATATGATGAAGTGGAGTAAAGCGTTTTGTAATTTAATGATCTATTCCATTTCAACATAGTTTATCCTGATGATCAAAAATCGGATAAAGGCAATGATGAAAATGAAATCGATATGATACAATCATCCGGGGGTAATGAAAATACAAATAAACTTCTTAAGGAAAGTCATGATAAAATCAGAAAAGTTTTCATTATGGGAAGTTTTATCATGGGATTAAATGTGAATATCGTGGCTCAGAATCATTTTGTCAACGGGATGCTATTCAATCTTATTAAGAATTTGTATGTGTCGTTTGGCATTCCGTTTAACACTAAACGGTATTATAATGATGGTGATTGTGTAAGAATGTCGCGGAGGCCAACATACGTTTTCTTTACTTTGATAAATCTAGGGAAAATTGGTCTCCAAGAATGGATACGGCGTATTAGGGTAAAACCAATACGGCATATCCACTGTTTTTAACTAGTGTTGACTAAGTCAACAAATTCGCCCAATATGACGTATTGACCGAACACCAATACAGCGTATCAAATCTGGGTATAAAACCCCAACTGATAAGCCGGATCAAGCTTTTACACACACTCACTTTTCACTCTCACACATAAATTTTTACAGTAAAATTTCTTGGAGAATCAAATTACTCTTACCCATATTTATATCTTTCTCATCATCTACATAAGGTATAAATGCAAACCCATCCTTATTTCCATTTTAATTTTCAAAATCTAATTAGGATTAGGGTTTGGTTTTATAGATTAAGGGCTATGTCGTAGAACTTTGTGCCTAGGTTCCCCTTACCCCCTGAATGAGATGTCTATTAGTGTTGTATAATGTAATGGGTTAAAATGGGTAAAAAGGAAACCCCCTTTTCATTTTCAAATTATAGAGCAATATGGCGTATCCAGTCAAGCAGATATGGCGTATTGACTTAATACCTTAATACGGCGTATTCATTAAAATGAATACGATGTATTGATTTGAATAAGATCCTGCGTTATAATTCCAATACGCCGTATCAGTTTTAATTTATATGGCGTATTGAGTGTATTGATCCTTATACGGCGTATCTATTTATGAATACGCCGTATCCACACTCAGAACAGAATATCTAAAATTCTATAATCTTTGTACTATTCTTGTTGATTATACAGATATGGCACCTCTACCACCTCATGATCAGAGACACCTATGGCTTCGTTATCAGGTAGAGGGATACACTGAGGAAATAGTGCATGATTTTGAGCAGAGGCTCAAGACGATATTCGGTAGGCAGGTTAACCGAGTAGATATACTAGATTTTAAGGGATTGACTCCGGACATGAGGCAAGATTTAGTTAAGAGGATGAGGATGGTATACATTGGGGACGATGGGTAGGAGGTATTTGTGAGTCATGCTTAGAGGAGATTGTTTTGGATCAAAGCACCATTGGTTCAGGAGTTTTTGCTTGAGTTCTTCAGCACTTGTAGGATCGGGGACGAGATGGGGTTAGATATGGCTGGCACTCTATGTTTTCAGTTAGGAGGTGCTAGGCGTAGTATGATGTGGAGACAATTTATCCTAGCCCTAGGTTTGCATACTGCCGAGGAGATGGCAGAGGACGGATTCAGAACATACTAGTTGGCGAGTGAGAGGCTGGTCCCCGATAAGGGGGATCTTAGTGATTACTGGGTTGAGATTTCTTCTGGCAGGGAATTTTTGAGAGGGGCTCCCTCATATACTTACATCAGAGTCCGGTTTAGAGGCTGTGCCATAGATTGATATCTTACAGCATTTTTGGGAGGGGGCAGGCACCTGAAAAGGTAACTGCCACTGACCTATTTTATCTTTGTAGCATAGACCGAGGGGCAGCTAACGTCCTATATCTGTTGGCACAGTACTTGTTCAGGCACACTGAGAGGAGGAAGAGTGGTGCCAGGTTATCTGGAGGTCATTTTATTGGGCGTCTTGCTCATCACTTTGGTCTGGTGAGTGATGATGGGTTGAGAGGATTATCTGTTATAGCCCGTGAGTTGTCGTTGATTGACATGGGTAAGCTTGTTAAGCTCAACATCTGCATGGAGATAGGACATTGATGACATCAAAAAACGTCTATTTTATAGCATCATTTATCCCATGTTATTAACCCATTTTGTATACTTATTTGCAAAAAATTATTACTTAATCGTTTATATTTGAGAATTGCAGTAATTATGGAGTACTTGGTGAATATTAGCAAAAGGCACGCATTCTGGAGCTTAAATGAAGATATTTTAAAGACCAATACGCCGTATCCATCAAGGAAGATACGGCGTATCCGTGCCTGCATTTGCCTGCACACACAACTTCTCAAGACCATAAAGGAATAAAAATGAATACGCCGTATCCAGTAGATATCAATAGGTAGTATCAAGATTATTAAGTTTACTGAATATTTGGAAGATATTCAACGTCTATTCCTACTCAAAGAAATCCCCACATCGCCATATCCCATCATTAGTTTACACCGTATCGAAGCAACTTCCAGACTTATTAAATAGAAAACTCAAAAAACGAGTTTTAAGGGTGCTAAATCATATTCTCGATACCTAAACCACAAAAGTCAATTGTTTTACAGAAGAAATGAGCTAGAAGAGGTTTAAGCCAACGTTTTACATTTCTCCATTGGAGACATAGTGTTATTATTCCACTTATTCTTTAGTAAGCGTTCGGTTTTTGGTATACATTCGTTAACTCGGTTGTAGTTAACCTTGGACTAAATGTATTGTTCTTGTTTTTATTATGACGATTTGAAGGCTAATACTTTAGGTATTTGCCATTCTTATGAAGATCTGAATGTTTTGTATGTGTTTACCTCGATTTTTGATTTATGTTGAATGCTCTGTTTAATGTTGATCAATCTTTACTTGTTTACAGCTCTTTTGTACTTGTGACCTGTCAGTTAAACTGGGGTCTAGTGATTACGTGAAAGCAAAATATAGAGTTGCGGATAGCTCTACCATATAGAATGTATACATCTAGAAATCATAGGATCACAAAAATATTGTCTGCTAAATTCTGTGTTCTAGGATAACGCTTCGGTTACTTGTTATATTTAGATATTGCAATGGTTTATGATTGTGTTGACGTAGAAGGTAAACCTAGCATAATTAACAATTAAAGTTTTGATTCATTGGATAGTTGGGCAAGTGGATTTTAGTTATCAAATCGCCATTAAGCGGTTAAGTGGTCACGTAAAGTTTCTCTATGAGCTAGCGGTAACAAGATCACAATTTGATTTAATCCTAAGATAGATTATCAAATCAGCAAATAAGGATTCCTGTTATGCGGATGCTTTTATGGCGGCTGCTTTAATTGGGACAAAATTAAAGTGTCTAGGTTTTGGTGATGTAACGCCTATGTTTAAAGTGATGTGCCACCTGAGAGAAGAAATCATTATAATAATAAAACAAATTCAAACTTTTTTTAAATCGGATTAAATAATGGTCTTTAATACAAGTTTTCTTATATTTGGTTGGACGCTTCTTGTATCCTTTTGTTTATTTGCTTGCGTGGGTATAAAGTGCCCTGATTTGATTTAGTCACCAACCAAACCGTGCTGTGTCTTCGGGCTGAAACACCCCCCTTTTCCTGTTAGAGTTAGATTAAGGACTCGATATAGGTTAAGACATAGGATATGAATTAAATAGATTAGATAACCAATATATTAATAAATTGATAGATTTAACCTCGCTTCAAGTGTTAACACCTCTACTTACCATGACTACTACTGTCGGGTAACTGCCAGTAAACGTGTTTCTTTTTTGGTTTAGTCGGCAACAATATAATTTAAAAACTGAACAATATAAATATACACCAACAGAGACACATCTAAACTCTTTGTGTGGCGCGTGACGGAGTGAAAATTAATCTTGATTTTTATTTGATATTTTGGTTTTAACATTAGATTAGATCTAGCCATTAGGAGTAGTGTAGTTTAGAGTATCTTTATTTGTGTTTAATTGGTTTGTGTGACGAGTATTCAGTCTCTGATTACACTGTATTGGCTATCTTAACTACCTTTTAGTAAGTTTATTTCAAGGTTGGATGAACAGAAGACTGATCTGGAAGATATATATAGCACAGCTTGAAGAAGAAAAATCTCATAGGCATGGTCGGGTGTTTAACTGGAAAACTGCTACATATGGAAAGATTAGGGTTGATGACGATCTTTACGACCTTAGATCTAAGGAAGCTGAATTCCTAGCTATTGTCATTGACGATACCTTTACACCTCAGGATGCACTTCCGTGCAAATCTCAAGTAAGTATTCCTGTCAATGATGAAATCGACTTTAGAATATCATTTGACGAATCCGACGATGAAGATTACACAATAATTTATGACAAAAACTTGTTTTCTTATAAAATGATTTCTGTCAACAATTTAAAAACAGATTCGGAGAACGATAATGAAAAAGCCGGTATACCTTCTTTTCCGCTACCCAAGCCTACGACTAGTTATGTTGATGATTTAGACTTCTTTAAAGATTTTGAGAATGAATTTCCAGCTATTTTTTACAATGATGCTCAAACGTCTAAATCAGATTTATTAACTAATCCGATCTTAAGCCCTAAACATATCGATGAATTTAATTTAAATGATGAAACACCAGTGTCTGAATATGATGAAGAGGGACAAAATATTATGTACTTTGATGATCTACTCCCCTTCAACATTATTCGACCTGATGATTTAAAGTCGGAAAAAGACAATAATAATAACAATATCGATATAATACAGTCTTCAGAGGGTAGTAAAATTACACATAGGTCAAATACGATTACGGATACAATTCGCGATAAAATAGATAAAATTTTCGATGAGGAAAGCTTTGTCTTGGAACTTAATGTGAATATCGTAAGTTGGATTTATCTTTTCAACGGGATGCTATTATGCTTTATTATGAATTTGTATGTGTCGTTCGGCATTCCGTTTGACCCTAAGCGGTATTATAAGGATGGTGATTGTGCGATAATGTTGTAGAGGCCAAGGTGCATTTTCTTTTCTTTATTTTAGGAAAATTGGTCTCCAAGAATAGATACGGCGTATTAGGTTAAAACCTATACGGCGTATCCACTGTTTTAACTTATGTTGACTGAGTCAACAAAATTCGCCAATACGGCGTATCATGCAAACCTCGATACGACGTATTGAGTTTGGGTATAAAAACTCAATCAATACGCCAGATCTGTTTCTACCATACACTTTCACCCACATACATACAAATTTTACTACACTTTTTGGAGATTATTCGTGGTTTGATCCAAGTATTCATTATCTCCTTCATCTCGATCCTTTGGTAATGTATCTCATCCTTTTCTCCTTTTCGATTTAATTTGATCAAATTTAATTAGGAGTAGGGTTTGGATCAGATGATATGCATTAGAACTTGATTAAGTTCATTTACCCCCCCCCCCCTGAATTAGACTAGGAAGCTTTGTAAGTTTTGATTGGGTTAAAATAGGTAAAACAAGGGAACCCCCTTTCGTTTTCATATTGCAGAATCAATACGGCGTATCCACTTACATGGATACGGCGTATTGACCAAATTTTTACCCAATTTTAAAACCTCAAATACGGCGTATTAGTTATTGAATACGGCGTATTGATGAAAAAAGGATCCTGAGTTTTAAAACCCATACGCCGTATTGACTAAAATCTATACGGCGTATTGACCATAATGATCCCTATATAACGTATCCATTTTTGAATACGCCATATCCACTCTCAGTACAGAAGGTTAAAAATTCTATAATCTTTGTGCTTTTGTTGTTTATTCTACAGATATGGCACCCTTACCACCACGTGAGTAGAGACACCCATTTCTTAGGTACCAGGGTCTTGAGTATTCTGATGCGGATATTGCTGACTTTAAGGAGAGGTTGGAGAGGATTTACAATCGAGAGATACACAGGGTTCAAGTTGTGGATTTTCTAGGGATGCCCGAGCTTATGATGGATGGTTTGTTTGCTAGGATGGTTATGGAGCACCGTGATGATGCCGGTGTAGTAGTATTCGCTAGTCGAGCTTGAGGGAGGTTGTTTGACACTAGGGGACCGCTGGTTTGGGAGCTCATTCTGGAGTTCCTTAGCACACTTTGATTTGGAGAGGTATTGTTTGACTTGGATGCTCCTGGTACTATTCAGTTTTAGTTAGGTGAAGCTAGGAGACGATTGATTTGGAGGCAGTTTATTCTGGCCTTGGGATTACATACCAAGGAGGAGATGGAGTCCCTCGGTTTTGCTAGGTACTGGAGTTAGAGTGAGAGGATTATCCCTGGGAAGGGGGATCTACATGATTATTAGAGGGATATTTTAACTACTAGAGATTTCCTAGGACCTCTGCCTTCCTACACTTTGATCAGAGATCTGGTGTTAAGACTTTGCCATCGTATGATGGCACACAGTACTGCTGGGAGGAAAAGCGGGGCTCATATTTCTAGTGGACAGTTTGTGGCTTGATTGGTTGAGCATTTTGGACTCCTGACTGCGAAGATACTTAGAGGATTAACAATTATTGCCCCTGAGCTTCATCATTGATATGATTGAGTTGGTTAGACTACAGATTTGTGTGCAGTTAGATGATACTTGGGCCTGTAGAGAGTCAGCCTGATGTGGCTGCTGGTGCCTAGGGTAGCTCAGGATGCCCCTGCTGTTGATGAGGGTGGCCAGGCTGATCCGACACTCGTACAAGCACCACTACCACCACCAGCTCCTGCCAGGACCATGCCTCAGAGGATGGCCAGAGTAGAGGAGGATGTACATGAGATTCGTGGGGCATTGACTGAGCAGCGCGAGGTGATTGACGTGATGGCTCGTGATTTTTCCAGGTTCAGTACATGGGCCGTTACTAGCCTTGCACGAATGATGGACAGAGCAGGAGTTGCCTACGTGCCATATTCTGAGACCCATGTACCTTATCAGAGACGTCGAGTCAGGCAGAGGACTGGCGAGGCCAGCACCTCCGCAGCACAACAGGACCCGCAGTAGCCAGACCCATGATCCCTCCTACCCTTATCTTTTGTTCATATCTATCTGTACATTTATTATTATTCATGTCATGATGTATCTAACTATTAAACAGGTTCTTATATTTTTTGCATATATCATGGTATGACGTTTTGATTTGTTTGTGTATGATAGAATCAAGCCTGGCAGTAAGTTCAGCACCATAGTTCATGAATATGATACGGAACCACGTAGGATATTCACACTAAATGCAAGAATAGGAAAGAGAGATGATTTCAAATGTGTGGAAGCTAAAGACAAGTTTAACTTAAAGACTTTGCTGTAAACAAAAGTGCTTCTCGGGAGACAACCAGGATTGTTATTTAATTTTATCAAGTCTGTCTTCCCAAACATCAATACGGCGTATCCGCTCCATACCATATGGCGTATTGATCGTCTGGATGTTATCAGTCTTTATTTTTTATGCACTTTAAAAACATTATTGTTAGTTTTAGAATACGGCGTATTCATTAATTTGATACGGCATATCCACCAAAACTGACTCGTTATTTAGTTTGTTTAGTTTAGTTTGAATTAACCGTAGGTACCAAAATAGGAATGCACATGTTTTTCCTATGTTTAATAAAGGACCTCGTGAAAGAAATATCAACGAAGTTGGTGGAATGCATATTTTATGGAAATTCTGTGTGTGTGCTGTTCGTACTAGGATTCAGACGCTTTTTCAGCACACAATCTTGCTCATAAACGCAACTTGGAGAATCTACAGAGCAAATATCAAGGGAGTTTCTCATTCTAATTCTTTATGAATTCTCGTATTTAATGTCTTATCTATACAACAAGGACGTTGTATAATTCAAGTGGGGGGATAGAATTAGAATGTTTACTTGTCCTAATTTTCATACTAAAATACTTAAATTTTGTATGCTCAAATTTAAATTTTTTACAAGCATACTTTTGTGAAATTACTTGATACATAACCCGCACACAATAACCCTTGTTAGATATTGTGAGAATTTAGCCTTTCCGTTTCCAAATGTTTACCCAAATTCCACAAAATATGAGTGTGCCGGTGATGTTGTAGACTTTATAACTTGGCCTGGTATATCTATTCGAGACCACAATAATGAGTATTATGGATTTAATTGGAGTAACTTGTTTAAATTGGTAAATTTTAGGATTTCACCCAAATCGTCTTTCCATGTTACTTATTAACTAACTACACCGGTTAGTTAACCTCTAGTTTAAACCCTTTTCCACTCTCATCTTTAGAGTGAAGATCCACTAGAATAACCCATAGAGCCAATCATTTAAGAATTACACCAACTATTTTTTTCGTTACACCCTTACACCTTAACCTGCCCTGTTAGATTAAGTTTAATTTACACTTGCTAGTTGCTTAAAGTCTAAAGTTTGTATTTCCCGAGTCTTGTGTCATTTTTTATCTTTGGTGCAGTTGGAAATTTGCACATTGCAAATGGGAATTTATATTAAAGTCAAAACTCATGTGATTTTACTACCATCACAATTAATGGTGAGTCCGAAGAACGAATGAACTATCGAAGAAATTATCCAGAATTATTATGATCGTAAAGATGGTGAAACTACTCCGAGTTTCTTATATAGTTAGATGGTAAAAAAATTGAAAAAATTAGAAAAATGCAACAAAAAAGAAAGAGAAGAAAGTTTGAAGATAATCGTTTTGCAAAGGAATTACCAAAGGAATTACATGAAGGATCAATTATTCGTTGATACGTCTAAAAAATCAATGATGTAAAGTATTGTACAAAGTGAAAGATATCGCCATTGCCTTGTAGAGTATGTAAAATTTTGGGATTATTAGGAAGTTGACCGTTACGGGAATGCCAACTTAGGTTGTTGTTTTTTATCGATGATCAAGACGTTGTAAATAGTCGTGTCTTTGTCATGGTAACGGTCAGGAAAAAGTGTCTAGCAACTTGTATCTTAGTCTTAATCTATTTTTTTCTTGATTTTTATTTAACAACAATTTACTTCCCTCTCACCTAATGATTATCCGCTAGTTTTACGCGAATGAGGACTTGTTCGAGCATGCATGTCTATTCCGTCGTTACGGCCATGTATGCATGTCTTAGCTGCCTCGTTGGTTTACGACTTTTGGTGAAAGTTAGAAGGTTTCTACCCTATATCATTCTTCATCCTAACCGTTGGTTAATTTTGAATGAGGATGTGATCGAACACACATGTCTATTCCATCGTTACAGCCATGTATGTGTGCTTCAACTGCCTTGTTGGAGTGGTACTTCTAATGAAAGATTGTAGAATGATCAACCGTAAGCCTTTTCATACAAAAACCTATATTTACCTTTATAAACTTGTTACTCCTTAGCTTTAGTGGTGGAGATGTGTATCCTTGCCAATCTTATGATAGAA
>BQNB010012035.1:0-80084 GCA_026074375.1 Tanacetum coccineum
TTTAGGAGAAAATATGTCTGATTTATACAAGCCTATAATGGAACATATTCATGCTCCCCCTCAATTATGGAGGGACATAGTTTATGTCAGTTATGATGAGTTTGTTCTAATGGTTATAAGATTTGACATAAACTCAGAAAAACCAAATGTACTGACACGAAACACATCTTAATGACTACTATATAATGTACATATTACAACAACATGTATAAGAATACCCCACAAGAGATGGACCTTGATTGCAGAGATGATGTGATCATTTGGTTCTCTGCAGAAGTCTGTAGTCTCCTTCTCTTATTCGTCCACCAACAAAGCTTTCCAGGTTACGAAAGATCCTCCTTGTCTTAATCCGTTTCTGAATGGCAAACATGAACTCCTTGCTTTTTTCGACATCTTTCCTTGTCCAAAATAGTGTGTTCAAACCTAGATTGATCCTATTAACCTTGAATTCCTTGACCCGGTAGTCCAATACCTCATCAATCTGTTGCAGAGTGCCATCGCTGAACTTGTGGATCTCATTGAAGCGCATGATCATCTGAACCCCATATTTATCCCTAAATGTGACGGCTCTTGGAGAGTCAATTATGGTGAAGTCATGCTTGAACTCAAAACCAGTTGCATCCCATCGAGGTTTGGTGAGTTTTAGCTAAGTCTGGTAGCTCTTAATTCCCAGTTGGAAGTCTTCTACCCATTGTCTGATAACCAAGTTTCTGATCCATAAGTTGACTGCAGTAGAGAGAATCTTCTTATCTTGAGGTGGAAGATGGTTCAGATGACCTTGAAGATTCAATAAGTACAGATCTCCAAAGTCACTCGGGTACAGATATTTAAAGTCCCTTTCAGTAATAATATACTCATTAAGATCAGCTTTATAAAGGACGATCATTTTCATGTAATCGTACCCATATAAGGAGAAAACTTCAATTCTGACAACACATAAAATGCGCATATGAGTCCGTACAACTCTGCGATCACCCTCAGATGTGTGTTTGTCAATGTAGAATCATTGTCTTTGGAACCACCAGTGAGAAATACCATACATAGCCACAATGTCATACTTGCATTCTTCTTCAATCCACATCTGATCGGGTACCATTTGCTCTAACCCAACATCAGGATAATACGCCACTTTCATCTTCGAGATTGACAATGCAAGTATGCCACCCTTGCTACCATATCTTAGATACTCTAAATCTTTGTTAAAGAAGAAATCAGCTTGAATTGTGACTTGCCCTGGCTGACTACCCAGTGGTAGTGGTTTGCTGACATTATGCCTGATGATGGCATCGTCCACTTGATCGGTGAGGAGTTTATGGCATTCTTCCATTTGGTACTGGAGATGAATCACATTAGGATGGAAGACTTTGACAATTTCAAATGCAGGGCCTTCCAAGTCTTTTTGTGTAAGTTTCGTGATCCCTTGCTTTTTACAAAATCAGTCCATAAAGATTGCCATGTTACCGATCTGAGCAAGTAACAAGTTCTCTAATGGAGGTGCATAGGTGGATGCAAGGGCCGAGCACCAGTTATTCATTAGGATAGGCAGGTCAGATGATGGAATGGACCAGACAGGTTCTGGTGTAGCAGGTCTGTCTTCCATAGATAGTGGCTTCCACCAATCTTGCTTCAAATTTACCTTAGGAATGTGATCATTCCTAATGTCTTCATCATCAGATGAATGTACCTATTCGTCGAGAGCCGAATCAGCATCCATATGTAGATCTTTAGGAATTGATGAGACAAATGGCTTAAGTCCTATGTCAGTAGTCGTCTAAGCCGTATATTCAGCTGAAATTGCTGTCTTTGAAGAGCTTGGGGCAACTATGCTTTTTGACTGATCACTCTGGTTGGTGGATAGAGGTGGAGGAGGAGGTGGCAGCTGAGATGATACAGAAGCGCCATAAGCTCTTGAAGTTCCAGATGGACCTGCAGGTGGTGGAGGAGGGGGTAGCTGATGAGGTGGAGACCCAGGTGGTGTTTTTGGTGACTCATGTCTCCTTTTCTTCTTTCTTCATGCTTCAGCCAAATCAGTTAGGAGCTGTTCAGAGTGATCACAGTCCATTGACTTCTCTAGAGCTTCATACAGCTTCTTGTGATCTTCATGAGCTTTGTAGGATTTGGTTTCCCATATGCGATGGTGAAGAATCTCTTTCATGTCAGCTTCTGGCAAATCTCTAAAGCGATCCCTGAGTGGAGCTTGAATGGCCTAGTCAACAACATACATGATAATTTCATCCACTGCTTTGCTCACCTGATGGGGAATATCAAGATTCTCCAATTTGTACAATCTGGACCCATGTTTGTCCAATCTTTCCTCCAGGGCTAAGTTGTCTTGTAGCAGATCTGCCATATGTTGTTCAAGCTCACCGATGCGCTGAATTAAGATCGAATCCGAGGAGCCTTATTGTAGTTGAGTTAGTGGTGGTAGAAGAGATGTTGTTGTTGTGATTGTTATGACCATTGCAGTTGATGTTGGTAGTGGTGCTTGAACCATTGTGGAGACTGGTTGAGAGACTGTGAGATCAATAACCAGAGTGGTCATTAGAAGAATAGAAGAGGTGTCCTGATGAATAGGAACCGTGACCATTGAATAAACCTCTGATTCAGTATTGGTTTTCTTAGGTTCGTCTTCTTGTGACTTATTCACAAGGAACTGATCGGCGAAGCTAAGTTCCTTGTTAAGATTTTGTAGAGAAGACAAGGTTCTAGCGGAGCTTGCAGGTTCTTTAAGTCTCACTTGATCTTCAGTTGGGAGTTTAAGGTTCTCCTGAACATTTGGGTAAGCCGTTGTAGTGAACTCTTCATCCATTTGCTCAGGGTTTTATTGAATTGAAGTATCAGTGACCTCAAGGTCCATGTGTTCACGGTTTGGTCCAGCATGAACAACATGACTGGATTGAGGTTGAGACACTGTAGCATCACCAGGGTTTGATCCAGCCTGGCCTTCATCCTGTAGGGTTTGGTCTAGCCTGGCCTTCGTCTTAATCTCCAGCATCTGTCCCTAGCACTTCCTCATTAGATTTCGTCTCACTGTCAGTCATACCATGTTTCAGATACAATGAAGAAGATTTATCATGACCTGAAGGTTTAGTTGGTGCAGAACTGTGCCTTTCGAATATATATTGTTCAGCAGGGCTCTTCTTCTTTGGTTTCTAAAGGGTGAGTAGATCAAGGGCCACTTGTTCATCACTGACTTTCTCTTTACCCTTTCCCTGAACATCTGGAAGCGGTTGAAATTTCCCAGAGTCAGGTTCCCTGATCACCATAGGAGGAAGTGGACCCCGATGCGCATAGTGAACCTCCTTTAAAGTTTCTTTAATTGCCCTTTGCATATCAGCCTCTTTATCACCGTACACCGATTCCTTATCTGGAACACCTTCATCAACAAATTCATCAATTAGTTGTAAGGAGCTCTTTGGCTTACGCTTCTTTATCACCTTACCAGCTCTAGGTCGTTTGGCTGGAGATGGTGCCTTAGAAGACTCCTTAACCAGTTTACGCTTAATACTTTGGTCTTTCTTAGAGGGTTTAGTTATTGCAGGTGTTGGTTTGGGTGGTTGAGAAGTAGTGGGCTTGGGAGTCTTGGCGGCTACAGGTTTTGTTACTGGTGTTGCTTTAGATGCTAAAGGCTTAGATTGATTGGTTGCTTTGGGTTTGGTAGCCTTAGCAGGTTTAGGTACAGGAGAGTCAGGATCACTAACTTCTTCACCAGAAAGATATCGTTTATGCTTGGCTACTTTCTCCAGATACGCATTGTAGTATTGTTCTCCTCGAATGTCAGCAGTGATAAGATCATTTGGAATAGGAATCCCAAATACTTCCCGTTTGGTTCCCTTTGCACTAAACTTGAGATATCCAAGAACAGGTTCTTCATTAGGCAAATGAAGAGGAGAACCTGGTCTCAGATGGAACTTGTGCTTGCTTTGTAAGTGATGGATGATCAGCTTGGTGAACCTAACACTTGGGATCACAATGAGGTTGGCTTTCTTCTTTCCCTGAGTATGTCATGCCAGATTCTTTTTGTCTTCAATGAAGTTATGGATGGATTGGGTGAACTCTTCCCACATCCTCTCTGCATAATCAATATGGGCTTGATTGACTACACCCCAAAGAATTTGTAACACCGGACCCCTTAGTCTCTCAAACCCTGAAGTCTTTCCCGTAAGACACAAATTAATGATTGTTGTGAGTGCTCTCCACGGCTGAAACATGTCATTAGTAACCCAGTTCGTTGACAAAGTTGATGAGAGCATCATGTGTTGGTGGGGAAGAAAATAGATTATTGTTGTCGACTGGTGTGATCTGAAGGGGGTCTCTAAGTGTGTATTTGGTGAGATCAAAACATTGATCATCTAGTTGACAGCTGTAACTCCCGGTGTTTTTGACATATCGAACAGTGTCCCAAAACTGCTGAATATAGATCAATGGAATTGTCAAGGAAGCAGTAAAGGCTCTGAAGAAGTTAGTGTGCTTCAGAATATCCACATCAATCTTGTAGATTGGATTTCTCTGTGACTTTTCTACATCCGAATAGCAGTTGCTTTTTCCTACAGGGACCCATCTGCTGCGAGGCATGATTTGATCATCAGTACGGGTGGGTGGTGCCATAGCAGGTGCTTGTTCAGCAGGAGCATTAACATTAACATTAGCCATTGTATCTACACAATCACATCCACAGAAAGGCATACATACAGAACAGAGATGTTAGATGTGAGCAAGTACTCAGGAGTTAATCAGTTATGGACTAAATCTTAGAAAAGGACACTAAGATCATGTTAAAGTAGTGGTCAACAGATTTGGTCAACTCTTGAGTCAACAAAAGTTAACTCATAGAAGAAAAGACAAAACGCAATGACCAAATCGTAATTGTCAAGTGATACTAGACAAAACGCAGAGGTTAGGACACACTAGGCAAAACACAATATGACAAAACGCAAGATACTAAACGCAGTCAGTCAACAAAACGTAATTACACAAGTCGCAGACCCTTCAAGAGGCAAAAGACAAGACGCAACAACCAAAACGCAGTGAATATTTTAAAACAATATAATCAAAACGCACAAGTCAAAATGTAACAGGCAAGACGCAGTGAGTATTTTATTCAAAAATAGACAAAACGCAATCATTTGAAAAAATTTCAAAATGAGGGTTTTAATTATTTTAGTATTTAAATGGTCTTCATAACAAAACGCAATGACTGCTTTTTGACCTGTTTTATAAAGTAATAATCAAAACGCAACGGGGATAATCAAGGACAAAATGCAATTAGGAATCAACAACAAAACGCAGCTAATTATATAATAGGCAAAACACAACCAAGACTGTTCTACCTAAAACGCAATCAAGAACATTATAACAAAACGCAGCCAAGAACATTATAACAAAACGCAATCAAGACTGTCTTAACAAAAACGCAGATTCTAACTTTCCAATCGAGACTTCCAAGGCAATACCAGATCCTGTTTACTTTCTAAAATGCTCACTAACCTATTAACAACAACAAGAGGTTACCACACATATCATACGATCACGATTTTGACTTAAAAAGTTAACTTTTACACAAAAATCACAAGGACCATAAAATAACGATGGGGAATCCAATTTAGGCATTAACGAAGCATCATGTATGTAATCTAATGCTAACCCAACAATAAAAACTCAACAACAAACACTAACCAAGATTTGGATGATGATTTTGCACGAAGATCTACAACAGAACACGATTTAATGAATTTCAGGCCATGATGTTATAGATAAAGCATATTTAGATGATAAACAACATTAAGCAAGCATTACCTAAGCAAGAAAACACACAAATGGCCACGAATCAAGAAAAATGAAAGATGTTGCGATTTGGGTTGAGAGAGAAAACAAGAGTAAAGTTTGGTCTTTGGAGTTTTGACCAAGTCAAAACGCAAAGGGCTTATATACTTAAGTATAAGTTTCAGCATATGGCAGATTTGGTCCCTCCTTTTCATGTTTCACTTCCATTTAAGATATAAGTATTACTAAGGGATTAATTAAGATGCATAAATGGCACAAATGGTCCTTTATATTTTATGAGTCTAGAAGAACAAATAGCAAATAGCACATAAGACCCTATACTTGCATATAACTGACAAAATTTTTCCATTTAGAGTTAACACAAGTTTAACTCCCCCTTAACATGTAACCCCATTAGATACAAATCTTTTCTCAATTAATTGTTCAATGTATTAAGAAGCCCGATAAATGTCATAAATTTTGACAAATACTCTCCCCCTCAATCAATGACCCGTTTTCTATTGAAAGAGTTGTAGTCGTTGATTGAGTATCAAATTTATGAAAATGCAAGTCCGATTGATTTTCCAACAACATTAAACCACCATGTGAAAACTAAATAATTTTCTAAAGAATCATAGACGGAAAATTATATGGATAGACAGAAGACTTCTCTTCTGTATCAGGAAATAATGCACTGAAGCGTACATTAGATCGAGGTTGCATGGATATAACGTGATCCATGCCCGGGAGAACTTAATCACCCGTTGTTGGGAACATCCGTCTTTTTGGCGACATGCTTTCCTCAATTTGAAAAACGGGTTGCAGTCTGAAATAACTGCAAGCCTTAAAGACATGTTTTGAAAAGTTTGAACTTCCGTTTGAGCTTCATTTAAAGACCCGTGTCATTATTGAATGACATTTCTAGGTCTGTAAATGTTATCGATAAATGGAAGACATGTCTTGAAAAACTATTTTTGGTATTTTCTATTTCCTGATTTTTATGGTTTTCATAGTTTTTATATTTTTGTATTTTCTTTTTGGTTTTGAATATGTAAATATTTACATAGGATATAGGAAGACCATCTTTTACTCCTCTTCTCTTTCCTGAAGATGTTTAAGAGTTTCCGGAGACATACTCTTCATACCAAGTCGCGGGAGTAGAAATTTGAACCGCTCTCTTGGTAATGCTTTTGTAAATATGTCCGCGAGCTGATAATCCATCGACATGAACTATAATTCAACCACGCCTTTCTCAACCTGCTCTCTTATGAAATGGTGTCGTATGTCAATGTACTTAGACCGGGAGTGCTGGACATTATTGCAGCAGAGAGCAATGGCACTGCGATTGTCACAATACAAGGGAATTTTATTGAAGGAAAAGCCATAGTCTGTGAGTTATGATCTCATCCAAAGTATCTGAGCACAGCATCCAGATATGGAAATGTATTCTGCCTCTATAGTTGAGATCGCAATGCTCTTCTGTTTCTTTGATGACCAGCTGACTAATTTATCTCCAAGGAACTGAGCACTTCCTAATGTACTTCTTCGTGTGTCCTCACAACCTGCATGATCCGCATCTACATAGGTTGTTAGTGCCATAGCGGTGTCTTTCGGATACCAAAGACCCCAATTAATGGTTCCTCTGAGATACCGAAAGACCCGTTTAAGTTCTTAAAGGTGCTTTTTAGTAGGCGAAGCCTGATACCTAGCACACATGCATACAACAAATATAAGGTCGGGTCTTCTGGCAGTGAGATACATTAGGGAGCCGACCATACTACGAAATCGAGTCTGGTCAATTAGAATCCCTAAGGGGTCCTCATCTAGTTTCAGTCGATCCACCATGGGTGTATCAACAGGGTCACACGAATCCATCCCAAATTTCTTTAATATTTCAAGAGCAAATTTTGATTGATTAATGAAAATACCTCCTGGATTTTAAAAAACTTGTAAGCCTAAGAAAAAAGACATTTGCCCCATCGTTGACATTTGAAATTTAGAGCTCATCTCATAGGAAAATATTTCACATGCTTTAGGGTCAGTCAAGGCAAAAATGATATCATCTACATATATTTGAACAAGAAGAATATGTTTGCCTATTTTCTGAGTGAATACTGTCGGATCAACTACACCCTTGGAAAATTTATTGTCAAAAAGAAATTGACAAGGTATCATACCATGCCCGAGGGGCTTGCTTTAAACCGTACCAAGCTTTCTTCAGACGATAAACATGTGTCGGATTATCAGGATCAATGAAACCCTCTGGTTGACTAACATATACTTCTTCCTTCAATTCGCCATTCAGAAATGATGTCTTTACATCCATTTAATAAATGGTCATGTTTTTACTGGCGGCATTGGCGATGAAGATACGAATAGCCTCAATACGTGCAACCGGTGAAAATGATTCCTCAAAGTCAATGCCCTCCTCTTGTCTATATCCCTTGGCCACTAACCTAGCCTTGTTCTTCAGAACATCACCGTACTCATCAAGTTTAATTTTGTAAATCCATTTAAGAGCAATAATCATGACACAGTCTGGTTGAGGTACTAATTCCCATACTTGAAGTCGATCAAATTCGTGAATCTCATCTTGCATGGCTTGAAACCAGCAATCTTCAGTAATTGCAGATTTGAAGTTCTTTGGTTCGAATTTTGACAGTACAGAGTTATACAAGCACCATAAGGCATTGGTTGCCAGTTGTTTTCTGGTAGATACCGGCTGAGAGGGATTGCCAATAATATTATCCAGCGGTGATCACTATGCTCATTTCCCAAATATGAATTGGTATTGAGGAGACATCAGGAGATTCTCTACTAAGATCCCTGATGATGATGCTTCAAACTAATTTTTCGGAGCTAGAATACGTTTATGAAGGGATGATGGTCAACAGGAGCAAAGGGATTGTCTTCCATGAGAGTAGAATGAGCTGCAACGCCTTTATGTAAACTTAGAGATTGTAATGCCGAAGATAACGATGAATGACTTAGAGAAGGTGCATCTTGATCAATGGTTGTAGATGAAGGTGTATCGGCTGAATTGACTGGAACTAAAACTGCTGGGGTAGGAGAGACCGGTCTTTTAACACGAGGAGGTTCCATGTATTCATCGAACATTGGTTGGAATAAAATCTCTAGTTCTTTATTTGTGGGGGGTACATAAGGTGCTGCAGGAACCGAATTTGGAACGAGCCCTGAAGTTATTTGTCCAAGCGTCAGAAAAGTAGGGACGGGTCCTATACTAAGTTATACAGGAGCTAAATGCTCAGCAGCTCATCGAATTGCACGTGAATAGTTTCCATAATACGTCGGGTTCTTTTGCTGTAGATTCTATACCCTTTCTTGCTAGGTGCATAACCAACGAATATTCTAATTTTAGCTGTTGGTTGTAATTTTCTAAGATCTTCGCTGTCATTTATAGGGTAACAAAGAGCACCAAAGACTTTGAAAAAGGTAAGATCATGCTTCTTGTCATGCACCAGCTCATATGAGGTTTTGTAGTGACGAGTGTAAATGAGGGATCGGTTTTGGGTGTAACACGCAGTAGCCACAACTTTTACCCATAGAAACATCGGGGCCTTAGAAAAGATTAGCATTGTCCTAGTAGCCTCAACAAGAGTACGGTTCCATATTTCAACAACGCCGTTCTGCTGTGAAGTCCTCGAAATTGTATTTTGATCAAAAATGCCGACACGTTCATAATAATCAGTCAAATCTTTATTGAAAAATTTTGTGCCATTATCGGTATGGATGTTTCTAACAGTTTTGTTGAGACCGACTTGTATTTGCTTCTGAAATTTGATGACAACCTCTGAGGTCTCATCTTTCGATCTCAAAAACTTAACCCAAGTAAACAGCGAATAATCATCAACAATAACTAAGATGTATTTCTTCCCATTAATTTTTTGAACTCGAATCGGTCCACATAAATCCATATGAAGGGTATTAAGAACTTCCAAGTTGGTGTTTTCAGTTTTGGGTTTGTAGGTATATTTTTTGCTCTTTCCTAGTTGACACGCGGAGCAAAGATGATCTTTCTCAAACTTCAATCTAGGTAAGCCTCGAACTAAATCTTTTCTTGTAAGGTCATTGATGGTATCAAAGTTCAAGTGGTTTAAATGTCGATGCCACAACCATGATTTGTTCTTGGAGGCTTTGGACAACAAGCAAATTGGAGAGGACTTCAACATGTCTTCAATCGAGATAGTGTACAAATTAGAACCACGAGAGCCTTTAATTAATTCAACACCATCCGTATCTCGAACGTAGCAAGAACGCTTCCTGAAGGCAACTTCTAGATCAGAGTAACAAAATTGTCCTACAGAAAACATATTGTATCCCAGTCCTTCCATATAGTATACCCTGAAGATCACACTTTCACTAATAACATAGTCTCCAGAACCCATGATAGCACCAAAGTGGTCATTCCCGAATCTAACCATCCCGATGAACTTTTTCACAAAATTCCTAAGCCGCGAGCGATCCCCTGTCATATGTATTGAACAACCTGAGTCCAAATACCAAAGGACGATCTGTATGACCTGCATTTGAAAACATACAAAGATGGAGAGTTTGGAAAGTTAGATCCCTAATTATGGTTGGGTTCCCTCGGGTTAGCATAAGCAATCGCTGACACTTTGTTAGGTTTAGTGAGCCTAGTTAAAGGACACTATTCTCCTAAAGTGAATGTTCTTCCTGTGGGTATCCATTGATAACCTACAGTGGTAAGTATGTTGCCTGTTGGTTTCCATACTTGCTTGACTTGCTTAGGTTTCCAAACTTGCTTAACTTTACGCACAACATTTTTAACAGAGGGGGATGCATTCACAGAGTGCAAATAAGTAACCACACACATATCATGATTTGCAGAAATTAAGCATTTGTTACATGTTTGGCAAATAGAATTAGAATTCAAATTGATTACAGTATGCTTAGAGATAATACTAGAATCAACACGATTCGTGGTTTTCAGACTAGACTTAATTGTCCTAGGGTGTTCTTCTACTTTCTTCATGTTGACACTCTTACCCGGCAAGATCCTATTTTTCTTGGTATTTCTCCTAGGCTATGATCTGCTAGCGGCAGTGCAACTGTTTACTCCTGTAGAAGAAGGAACGGGGACATTAGTCTTCTGACAGTTCAGTTGATCTATAGGTTTGTGTGTGTTACTTTTTAACATTACACATTGTTCCTTAAAAGTGACTTGCTTTTTCTTAGGTAAAGGGGGTAGAAGCATGCTTGTTATCTCGTGTATTTAGGTTTTTTGGACAAGTGCCAATCACATATTCTAACAATTCTTGAGAGTGTTTGGTGTAATGGCAAGCTGATGCAAGTGAGCTATCTAATGGTCTTTCAACCTTAGCTTCCTCAATGATCTCACAAAGGGTTTCTATACTTTCCTTAAGGTGTTTGAGATAAACTAGATGCACTTCCCTATTGTTCCTATTGCGAGGGGGAATAGGTTCAACATCTATAGCATACTTTCCTGGTGCAAGAACTTTTGGTTTTACATGATCCTTATTGACACATGACAGCTTATTCTGTATTTGGACCTTTAGACTCTCATTTTCAGTTAATAGGGCAGTTGTCTGTTCTAGATGCTTAGCACACGTGATCTTAATAGAATCATACAATTCCTTGTAATGCTGCTTAATCTTTCCATTTTTTCCCCTAAAAATCTCATTTTGTTCTTGAAGAACATTGATTTTTTTAGTTAATTGAGTGATATGAAAGTCTAAGGTCCTGAAATCAAGTGTACGGTCTGCTTCACTACGGGTTTCTTTCAATTGAGAGATTTGCATTCTCAATTTTTTGATGGTGTTGTCTTTTCCTTGAATTGAGGCTTTCATCTTTTCGATTACAAACACTGAGTCAAAATCAGGAACATCTCGAGCGGGTGGAGACGTGTTGTTTCCAAAACTTTCTTTAAGATTTTGATATTTTAACTACAGATTTAAATGATTTACCTCAAGATTGGAAAACCGTTTTATTAACTCATCATGATTATCCTTTTGAATCTTATCACGTAAATTAGAAAGCTCAACTTTAAGTTCCAGACAACGGGCTTTAAGACTAGTGTGGGCATCATGCATTTCAGTAAAACTAGATACCTTAAGCTCAGAATTAGTTGCAACATAAAACACTTCTTTGGACAAGCAGTCAGCAATTAAATTATCATTAGCAATAAGAAGGTTTTTTCGTTCAATCTCATCATGTTTTCTATCTATACCATTTTGGTCAACCTCAGCTTCCAACTCTTCAAAAATATCTTTCATTTCTTTAATTTCTTTAGTTAAAGCCTTTTGAATGCCCTCAAAATGTTCTTTAAGTGTTTTGAAAAATGGAATGACCTCAGTGAGATAGCATGCCTTGGTTTGTTCAAAACCCCTTTCCCTTCAGTGAGCCCCGTTGGTGTGATTCTCTTGTTACAAGTTTTTTCAAAGTCCGAAATGAGTTGTATTAGTGCAAAAATGTTAATTTTTACTTGACTCTTTGTTGGAAGCACCCTTGGGACAAGCGGTGCAGGTGCATTCGGAGGATACACCGTTAACGCTTTGATTGGCCTTAAGGTTGTGGCCTACGTTTTGACAGCCTCGGCTTTCATTTTGATGAGATATTTCTTCCTAGTGATTTCAGCTATCTCTAGGGTATCCTCTAAATTGTGCACTATGGCCGGGACATGATTGGTTTTGATAATTTCATGACCATTATATAAGGCAGGCTGAGCTTGCTTTGCACGAGTGAGACATAAAGGGTTCTTGTAACCAATAGCTACCTTATTCAGCTTATCATAATTAGGCTTTGGTTTACACAACATGTGAACTGTTTGAAGAGACTGTTCTTGTTTGTATAATTTATCCTCGACCTTTTCTTTTAAAGCTTTCATGTCCAAAAATTCTTTAAGGTATTTGTTTTCTTTCTGTTTAAAATCCTTTTTCAAAGACGTAACTTCTTCTACCATTGACTTGTTATGGTTGATGGTAGAAGCAAGTTGCAATTTTACAGAATGAAGTTCCTTTTTCAAATTTTCTTCCTTAATATTGCGGTCAGTGATAACTATTCTTAATTGTTCATCAATCTTTTGTTCTCTTTCCGTTAATTCAAACCTGGCCCATCTTTCATACAGTTCAACTTGTTCCTTATATGTTGCAAGTTCAGCAGTTAGTGAATTATCAACTACTTTGTTCGGTGTTGTTTTAGAGACAGATTGGGCATGAGGTTCATACATATCATTATATATCATCATGTATGCATCATTTGGAATAGAAGATACATTGCTTTGTACAACTGGCACTGCGTTGTCCTTTACATACTGATCATACGGAATCATATTACTATCACTCGTATAATCGGCATGTGAGTCAACAACGTAGTTTGGTTGTACATCGTCATGCATCTCGTGTTCTTCATGATGTTCACAAACAACATCCTGATATTGATCATGGTCGTGTACCTCAAATAGAATGTCTGAATCATACGACGAACCGGCTTCATCATATACAGGATCTGCGGATGATAGATTAGCCATGAACATAGTTTGTGCCGTAGGAGCCTCATCAACATCAGAATCAAAAGCATCACAGTCATCAGCTTGAAACACATTATCAACATTGAGTGCTAAATCCTGAACAGGTTGCTCATCCACATCTTCATCAACGGCGTTGTCATGTCCACCTGCAAGAAATAGTAACTGTTCTTCATCTAATGCCACCCTATTCTCCTGAGCTTGCATCAGTAACATCTTGTCTTTGAAGTATTTGGAGTTCTGTGGTCGCTTGGGCTAAGTGCAGATCCTTGATATGTGGCTTATACCGTTGCAGTTGTAGCACTTAACCTGCCTTGCTTGACCTGGATTAGCATTCCCGACTCTAATCTGAGCTCCCCCATAACCAGTTGTACCTGCACCCCGTGCATTGTTACCATGTCCTCTATTCTATCAACCCTAAACATTCTGAACCACAACCCTGTCATCTTGAATTGTGGCTTGGTTCTTAGGATTTGATGAAGTTCTGAGTTGATTGTTTGTTTGAGGAAGGTATGTTTTGTATGATTGGGTGAGAAGGGCAAGTGTGTTGGTTAAATTCTCAATTAAGTTGTCCGTTGGAGAGAGTCCTGAATCAAGTTGAGAGTTGTCAGCAAAGTATGGTGGAACATATGTGGATGATGGATTTGTGGATGATTGTGAATTATACTGCTGAGGTGCAACATTGGACATTAAGGCGAGAGGATCAACCGTGTGTTGAGTGAATCGTTCCAACATCATTTTGTTCTCATTGGCATGTGCCTTGTGCTGCTTTAGATACGCATACAGTTAATCATAGTTGGAGTTCCTCAAGCCTCTGTTGAGTTT
Organism: Tanacetum coccineum; assembly: GCA_026074375.1. NCBI lineage: Eukaryota > Viridiplantae > Streptophyta > Magnoliopsida > Asterales > Asteraceae > Tanacetum > Tanacetum coccineum. The sequence goes on from BQNB010012035.1 coordinate 14,114, forward strand.
CACTGCTGTTACAAATCTACCCCATTCTGGCAACATGTTATTAACAAACTTAGAATTCAACTGCATTCTGGACATGGTCATCTTGATGTTACGCATGTCATTGATGAGTTTGGCAAACCGGACATAGTAATCATGGATAGTCTCTCCTTTGTGCTGACGAAAGTGTTCGGAGTCATCATACAATTGTGATTCACGGTCTTCTTTTGTTAATTCCAAACCTTCTAGGAGCATCTTTACATTGTCCCATATGTCCTTTGCATCAGTGTAATGATCGATAAGAGAGTAGATATATTTTGGCAACCCTTGAAGTAGGATGTTTGTTGCCTGAATGTCAGCATTGTACCTATCCTTATCTTCAGGTGATAGGTCAGAATAGACACAAGGTTGTTCTAGACCTAGATGTAAGGCACCTTCATTTACTTTTGCAAGAGTTTCCCGAAATGTTCACATCTGAAATGGTCCTTCAGCAATTGACTTCAATATGTTCACCCTATTTTCTTTACCCTGACAATACAGTCAAATTCGTTGTTGACAAGATGCAAATTCGGTACTATCAAGCATAGGTGGTCGGGTATCTGAACCGGTACATTGAATGTCTTCCGAAAGATTAGCCATCTTAATTGATTGTGAAATGATTAAGTTGATCAAACAATAATTAGTGATTATATGTTAAAAGTGATGATTGTTTGTTAGATTAGGTGATATGTTGTTTAAGTAAGGTTTGGTTTGGTTGAAATGAGCTTATGTAATGAGGATAATAAGACTTAGGCAAAACGCAGTAGACAAATCTCAGTGAAGAGCCTTAGACAAATCTTAATTTGTTGGAGACAAAACGCAATAAAGAGCCTTAGACAAATCTCAGTCAAGTCTTGAGACAAAATGCAATCAAGAAATGAAATAGACAGAGTTTCTCCTAGGCAAAATGCAATATGGGTCTTCAATTAGGCAAAACGCAAAGACAAATCTCAACCTGTTATAGACAAACCTCATGACACAAAACGCAGTGAAGTTAGACAAAACGCAGTGACCAAAACGCAGGATCTGGTGACAAAACGCATTGACTCAAAACGCAGAGACAAAACGCAGTAGTCAAAACGCAGTCCCTAATAAGACAAAACGCAGTACTTTTGTCCTTCACAAAACGACAAAATGCAGTGTCCTTTCTCTGACAAGACGCAAGAGGCAAAACACAATGAAGAATTTTGCCAGAGAGACAAAACGCAGTGATGAAAAATACGACTTCTTCACCTAAAATCACCCTTTTGAACGTTTTTGCTTGGTTTTTTTTGCACAACTTGATCCTAGAAGGCTATAACAACTATAAAAACACCAACTTTAACACCACAAATGTGAGAATCAAAAAGTGTCAAGAATGAGACCATAAACCTTCAAAAACTAAACTTTTGATCTAATCTAACCAAGAAAATGCACACACAATCTAGCTAATCATCCCATGTGCTCTGATACCAATTGTAGTATATTGGATATCATAACACAATCAATGATTTAGGGGTTGGCCGAATTTGTAGAGAGAGAAAGTAAGTTTTAGTGAAAGAAACTACACCTTATGTGCATGTTTGATAAATTGAACAACCAACCTCTTTCCATGGCTAGAAAGAGGCTTTTATACAAGAGCTTATATGCCCTAATGGGCTATGGTATAGGCTTACAAGTGGGTAAAAGACCCGACCCAATACCATGAGTCATACACTTACGTTTAAACTACGAGCTATGCTATTCTAGACAATACACGGGGTGACCGAGTCTTTTTCATAAACCTAACATATATTCTGACCAAGGTTAGTTGTGTATATATTTCATGACTTTTGTTTCAATGAATTAATTTTATGCTGGTCATCTCGACTTAATTGCATATAATATTAATTGGAATTATATATTGTCATTAACTATCCAATCTTATTATTTTTAAAGTCTCATAATATCAAAATTATATTCTACATTGAATATTACACGTAAATAAACTTGGCTATAACAATGATTCTAAATTACGAGTGTGATAGTTATTTTACGTCACGTTAAACGCCAATCTTTGGTTATGTTTTGTTCAAAAGAAAGTATATTATAAACTCCATTTTGTCATAACTTTCTAGGCAAATTATTTGAGTGTTTACTTTCATTATGTTTAACTCAACTGTTAGAGAACTATAAAGTCTCTATGTTTTGGTTATAAACATTAATAGAGTGTTTTCTTACAAAATGATTCTTATTAAATAGGGCATTATTTGACATGTTTTTAATATATTTTAACATGTCTTGTGACTACTTGATTGTTAAAACTAGTTGTCATGCCCAAAGGAAGGCTACTGGTTAAAACAGTTAAGTAAATGAACGGTCATACTTATGAATACATAATTGTCGAAGTTAGTGTTAGCCCAACGGAAAGCACTTAATCAAAACAATTATGTGACTTAAAGTCATACTAATTTACGCGTTGGTGTGTTCGAGATTGTGGATTATCCCAATGGATAATCATAATTTTGACCGCCAAACGGTATTTTGGCAAATTAAATAATTAGTTAGCAAATATTTATGCCCAACGGTGATGTATTTTGCTAATTGATTTTGCATAATTACATGTAGAATTTATTAATGGGTTGTTAATGGAACCAATGAGAAGTTAACAATTCTATCAAACTTCTTTTGTGAATCTAATTTTATGATGTGGTTAGATTCTAATAACTAACATTTGCCCTCTGGTTAGTTATGCTTTTATGTTAATAATTTGATATATGCAAATTAAATAATTAGTTAGCAAATATTCTGCCCAAAGGTGATGTATTTTGTTGATTGATTTTGCATAACTAAATGTAGAAGTTATTAATGGGTTGTTAATGGAACCAACGAGAAGTTAACAATTACATCAAACTTCTTATGTGAATCTAATTTTGTGTTGTGGTTAGATTCCAATAAATAATGTATGCTCTATGGTTAGTTATACTTTTATGTTAATAATTTGATATAGTCTTTATTTTAAATAGTCCATTATGTACATAAGTACAAGTCATTTGGTTAGATAACCATTTATAAGTTCGTGTAACCACTAAATATTTAAAACATGTTTAAAAGGGTAAACTAATGTTTACTATGGTCATAAAGAATTTCAACATGCATTATGATTCGATCATCTCATACATCTTACAGTTGAATAAAATGACATATCAATGAGGATTAATGAGAATTACAGAGAGATCAGATTGCATGTTTATTTGATAAAGTTTAATTTTATAAACTCGATAATAACACGTGAAAGTACACTTTTAAATAATTTTATCATCATTAAGGTCTGCATTTTTATGGTGTTTGTAAGCTTTTATGTGATCTTAAAATTAAAGGGATACGGTAATCTCTTATATATATCATTATGACATTTTTTTTCTTATTAAGTTTGTTGATGGTTTTACATCAACTATACTTATAAGTAAAAGGAAAAATATGAAACAAATAATTATGATTACCAATGTCAATAAAGATGAGATCTATAGTCTTTATAGTTTACATTATGACCACCAACTTATTTAATTATTTAATAAAGAGAACTTTAGAAGATAATCAAAGTTTCTTTATATGTGTAGACTAATTAAGTAAAGACGTATCTAATGATCTTAAAATATTTCTATAATGAAACAATGTCTTAGAAAATGTTTTATGTTCAAGAGTTCTTTGAAGAGTTTTGTCACAAATGTTAAAAGCATGTGTTAAGTGAATAACTATAATGAGTTGCTATTTAGAGGGTTATGAATCATTAGTGAGAATAAGTTCTATGTTGAAACCAAAATAATTTTATTGTAAATTAAGAGTTTGGTTTCATAATTTTATTCGATAACCTTATTTGTTATGCTAAATTTTGACACTTAATTTATTAGTTCAAATTCAGGTGTTTAAATTTAAAATTATTCATTCTCACATTATTCGTATGTGGTTCATTAGTTTAAAATCTTCATAAATTTACATTGCGATTATTGTTCTATTCATATTAATGAATATGCTAAAAATATAACATTGTGAAACTGAAGAAATTAAAATTAGTGACATTCTTTGAGAAGTTTTTTTTGTTATTATTTTTTTCAATTATTTTAACAAGTAAAAAACTCTCTTATAAAGATGTGTACATTTTCATGAATGACATTGAAAATAATAACTTTTTTTTTCATTTTTGTTTTGTTTTATTAATATTGATGATTATAGAGTGTACTTGATGAGAATCTCTTATGTATTAAGGCTGAGTTTTATAAAAGGTAAATAAACCATAGAGATAAGATATTAGATCAATTAGGGGGTGAAAGTGTATTATAATAAGCACGTTATATTAATTGCTCCAATCTATATGTCCTATGTTGGGGGAATGAAATGGTAAAATCACTTAAGGCCTTAACCAACTCAATTAAATGGTATTACATAAAGGCGATTGTACCTTTATGAACATGGTACAATTTATGGACTATAATTTAGTATCAAACATTACGTATGAACCAAGACGTTTAAAGAAACCCCTAATAACATGACATAAATATCTAATATCGGTCTATTAGTTGGGACTAACAAAGTAACTAGTTTAAGGGTTATTAATTTTTAATCCTATTAAACTAATGCCATATTTAAAGTTATTGAATCATTGACTATTAACTTATAAATTGCCTCACATGTTATAAAATGTTTTGTTTTCTTGTTTTTTTTAATGTAACATTATATCTTGTCATATAATGTTGTAATAAAAGGATTGTCTTTATAATAAGACATTTTTTATTTATCATAAAATTATGTCATAAGTCATTACTTTAGTAGTTCATCATGTTTAAGAACTATATTATGGACTTTATCGTTATATTCCTCAACTATAACTTGCATAAGATATCTAACCATAAAGTAGGTTGGATGCGAGTATTAGGTGAGATATAAATAGGAAAGAATCAATTAGATGTCTATATTATGATTGATTTAAAATCGTATATGAAAATTCTATGGTTGCATGTATTATTAAATTGATTGACATATATATCTTAACATCAGTGGGAGAAAATTGGTTATCATTATATTATGTGGTAAGATAATTGATGTGTTGTAGTGTGTGGTTTATTTAAGATGATTTAAGTTTTAAATTTATATTTTGCCGACTCAACCAAAAACAACACTTTAACGGGCAGTGTACCTGATCGGTAGTAGTTTCGTGGTAAGTAGGGTGTCAAACATTTGAAGCGATGTTAAATCTATCAATTTAATTAATATCTTGGTTATATAATCTATGTTAATTCTATTCTATTATAATCCTATATTAAACCTATGTCAGTCTAAATTCTAATTCTAACCAGAAAAGGGGGTTTTCAGCCTGAGAGACTGGCACGGTTTGGTTGGTGACTACAATCAATCCAAGATACTGTTACCCACGTAAGCTAATAGACAAACAATAAAATAGCGGTCGAACCTTATATAAGAAACTATATTAACCATTATTAATCCGATTAGAACCTTGGTTTGTTTATTAAGTGCAATGATTTCTTCTCTCGAGGTGGCATATCAATCTTAAGACTTAGGCGTTACATCATCCTAAGACCTAGACATATTAATTATGTCACAATTAAAGCATCCGCATAAAGCATCCTTATTTGCTGATTATAATCTATCTTAGGGATTAAAGCAATGGTGATCTTGTTAAACCCTAGCTCATGGAGACTTTACCAACTTACCGCTTAATGGCTATCTATACACTAGTAGTCTATTTGTCCAACTATCCAATGGAATCAGAACGTTACTTGTTGAATTATCTAGGTCACCTACTAGTCAACACGATCAATAAACCATCAGCAATATCCAATTAACTAGTTAAGCCCGAAGCGTATCCTAGACACAGACTTAAAAGGACAATACTTGTGTAACTATTATTCTAGATGTATAAATTACTATATGGAGAGCTATCCTGGACTCTAGATCCGCTTGGTCCACTTTACTAGATCTAGTTGAATGATAGGTCGCATACAAAAGCGCGTAAACAAGTATAAATTGATAAACATAAACAAGCACTCAATGATAAATCAAGAAATCGATATAAACATATACCAAACATTCAGATCTTCATAAAAATGGCTAATACCTAAAGGTATTAGCCTTCAAACGTCATAATAAATACAAGAGCAATTATTTAGCCAAGGTAAACTAACTAAGTTTATGAATGATACCAAAAACTGAACGATTACTAAAGTATATGGAATTACACGTTGTCTTCTATGGAATTGAATACGTTGCTCGACCTCTTTTGATATTTTTCTCCTCTGAAAATCGACTTTTTTGGTTTAGGTATCGAGAATATGATTTAGCACACTTAAAACTTGTTTTTGAGTTTTCTATTTATAAGGTCTGGAAGTCGGTTGGATACGGCATATTGGGGATTTCTTGGAGTAGGGACCACGTTTGATATCTTTCAGAATATTATTTTGATTCTATATCTTGAATACGGCGTATTGATTCCTCTAGATACGGCGTATTGATCTTTATTCTTCTATGGTCTTTTGGTGAGTGCAGGCACGGATACACCGTATCTTCCTTGATGGATACGGTGTATTGGTCTTCAGAATAGTAATCTTCAAAATATCTTCATTTAAGCTCCAAAATGCGCGCCTTTTGCTATCTTTCACCAATTGCTCCATAATTACTGCAATTCTCAAATATAAATGATTAAGTAACAATTCTTTGCAATAACTATACAAAATGGGTTAATATCGTAGGATAAATGATGCTATAAAATAGATGTTATTTGATGTCATTAAATATCCCCCCACTTGAATCCTACTTGTCCTCAAGTAGCCTTTAGAAGTTTACAAAAATGTATCCCTAAGGATATTTTCCGTTAAAGCATTTATTCGATCTATTACAAGTACATAACCAAACACCTCACGAAATAGGAAGATGAAAACACTCAAATCACTCAACTAATCTATGTGGTAACATGTAACTAATTCACTCAATTGCTCGGTCGTGACGAGTATTCTATCATAAGCTTGGCAAGGATACACATCTCCACCACTAAAGCCAAGGAGTAACAAGCTTATAAAGGTAAATATGGGTTTTGTATGGAAAGGCGTACGGTTGATCATTCTATAATCTTTCCCCAGAAGTACCATTCCAACAAGGCAGCTGAAGCACACATACACACCCGAATCTCCAGGATAGACATGAGTGTTCGATCACATCCCCATTCGAATTTAACCAACGGTTAGGATGAAGAATGATATAGGGTAGGAACCTTCTAACTTTCACCAAAAGTCATAGACCAATGGCTAATTATTAGGAAAGAGGGAAATAAATTGTTGTTAAATAAAAATCAAGAAACAAATAGATTAAGACTTAAGATACAAGTTGCTAGACACTTATTTCCCCGACCGTTATCATGACAAAGACACTACTATTTACAACGACTTGATCATAGATAAAAAACAACAACCTAAGTTGGCGTTCCCGTAACGATCAACTTCCCAATCATCCCAAAACTTTACATACTCTACAAGGTAAGTGGCGATATCTTTCACTTTGTACAATACTCTAAATCGTTGATTTTTCTTGACGTATCAACGAATAATCGATCCATCGTATAATTCCTTCCGTAATGCTTTTTGCGAAATGATTATCTTTAAACTTTCTTTCTCTCTTTTTTTTGCAATTTTTCTCTTTTTTTTGCTAACTATACTATAAATCTCGGTGTAGTTTCACCATCTTCACGATCATAATAATTCCGGATAATTCCTTCGGTAATTCTTCGTTCTTCGGATTCACCATTAATTGTGACGGTAGTAAAATCACATAAGCTTTGACTACTAATATACATTCCTATTTGCAATGTTCAAATTTCCAACCGCACCAAATATACAAAATGACACAAGACTCGGGAAATACAAACTTTACACTTTAAGTAACTAGCAACTGTAAATTAAACTTAATCTAACAGGGTAGGTTAAGGTGTAATGGTGTAACGAAATAAATAGTTGGTGTAAATTCCTAAAGGATTGGCTCTACGGGTTGTTCTAGTGGATCATCACTCTAAAGATGAGAGTGGAAAAGGGTTTTAACGGGAGGTTAACTAACCGGTGTAGTTAGTTAATAAACAACATGTATAGGCGATTTTGTTGTAATCCTAAGATTTACCAATTTAAACAAGTTACTCCAATTAAATCCATAATACTCATTATTGTGGTCTCGAATAGATATACCAAGCCAAGTTCTAAAGTCTACAACATCACCAGCACACTCATATTTTATGGAATTTGGGTAAACATTTGGAAACGAAAAGGTTAAATCCTCACAATATCTATCAAGGGTTATTGTGTGCGGGTTATGTAATATGTAATTTCACAAAAGTATGCTTGATTTTTTTTATGTTTAAGCATAATTTAAGCATTTTAGTGTGAAAATTAGGACAAGTAAACATTCTAATTCTATCCCCCCACTTGAATTATACAACGTCCTCATTGTATATATAAAACATTAAATATGAGAATTTAAAAAGAATTAGAATGAGAAACTCCCTTGATATTTGCTCGGTAGATTCTCCAAGTTGCGTTTATGAGCAAGATTATGTGTTGAACAGTCGTCTTGAGGTTTTTAAGACTCCAACACTTCAAGATTTCTAGATTCGTAAATTCTCCACCAATATTCGTTGATATTTCTTTCATTAGGTCCTATGTAAAATATAGGAAAAAAACAGGTGCATTCCTATCTTGGTATCTACGATTAAATTAAACTAAACTAAACAAACTAAATACGGGTCAGACAGTGGATACGGCGTATCAATTAAATGAATACAGTGTTTTCGCAGAGCTGACAATAATGTTTTTAAAGTGCATAAAAATAAAGACTGATAACTTCCAAACAATCAATACGCCGTATGGTATGGGGCGGATACGTCATATTGAAGTCTGGGAAGACAGAGTCGATAACAAAATTAAATAACATTCCGGGTTCTCTCCCGGGAAGCACTTTTGTTTACAGCGATGTCTTTAAGTTAGACTTTTCTTTAGCTTCCTTTTTACTCCAACTCATGCACGCTAATGTGCCCGTGTGTGAGCCATTCTTCCATCTTCGCATTTCGAATGTAAATGGGTCCTAGATTCAAAACTCCTTTGTAGAACCCCTTAAGCTTTTGGTATGCATGCGAGATTCTATTCCTTTCATCTTCCTCACTTACCTTTAGTAATGGTGGGATCTTGTTGCATTGTTCATTAGTGTGGCGTTTAAACCTCGGATGTGATCGCACCATTTGGTAAGTTACTTCATCATTACCATTGTAAAGGGTAATAATCCCTTCGAACCGTTTTGTTTTAATTCCTACTTCTCTTAAGACTGGTTCACCAAAAATAACATCGCCCATTTCGTCATCACAATAAAATCCATATTTTCCAAAACTGCTAAGTCAGTCATAACAGAAAAAGTTCCAACAAAGATAGGCACATTCATTAAGGCTCCTACAACATTATCCCCTTTGTACACCATCTTATTTTCCATTATCGAATTATGAAATTTTCTTGACATTACGTTGACATACAACAATGGGAAAATATTAGCGTGAGTAAATTTAAATCCTATCATGCATGAAAACTTTAAGTTGTGAGCGCAATCTATATGGATTTTCTTATCTTCATCGTCGTAACTAGGGTAATCATCAATTTCAGTATCAAGATCTTCATCCCTAGTTCTAAATTACTCAATTACCTAACCTTCCTCAATGGTGGGCATTAAATCTTCACCTTAATTTCTTCTAAGCTCAAATGGTTCATTCAAATCATTTAATTCAATGGAATCTTCCGAGAAATGGTCTAATGATCTATTTAACACCAAAGTCCCTCCTATAAGCCTAGCTTCTAAATCAAGACTTCTCTTCTATTTATAGAGTAAGCGTACTGAAGCGTACACGCCCCTATTATAATCGGGTCTGAGTTATGCACTAAAATGTACATAAGTCATATAGAAAATTTTGAAATGACATGTTTTGAAACGTTTGAACTCTTGCTCGAACTTCATTTACACACCCGTGTCAATGTTAATCGACATTTCTAGGTACGTAAATGTTATCTATTCCAAGAGACATGTCGAGAAGATTCTTTTTGGTATTTTTTAAATTTTCTTATTTTATATTTTGTTTTTCTAGATTTTATATTTTTCTATTTCCTTTTGTTAGTTTTATATTTATGTATTTTCTTTTTTTCAAAAATATTTATAAATCAAAATAAAGAGAAAAATAAAATATTTACAAGTTCGATGTTTGATGGATCAAGCAGATTCGTTTTCTAGAACCTTCAGTTCTTCTTGAGTCAAACATCTCATACTGAGTCGTCTGACGAGATACTTAATCCTATCTTCGGGTAAGGCTTTGTTAAACAGGTCATCTAACTGGTATTCAGTTCCGATAAAGAATAATTTAACAATACCCTTTTCAACCTGTTCCTGATGCAGATTAGTCAAAATTAAAATATTTACTTTCTTTTTTTATTTATGTTTCTTATTTGACAATAAACTTTGGTTAGGAAAGTATCAATTTCTAATCAATTATAAATTTAGGAAAAGGAAAGTCAAATCAATATTTATTTAGATTGATTCTAGTTTTTCTATAAATATCAGGTCTTTTTTTTGTATTGAGATATGGTTTTGAGTTTTGATAATAATAAAAGATTTTGCTTTGATCAAGTTATATCGATCCAATTATTCTTTTAATTTGTATGTTGTTCGTCCGTTAACGATCTGCATCATTTGGTATCAGAGCTATGGTACTAATGGTCGAACAGAATCTTGGAGAGCATCTAATCTGTAGATTCGCTAGACGAGGCAACAAACCAGACCCACGTGACGTGAAGATCGCAATCATCAAGCAAAGGATTCTAGAACTCGATTTCTCACAGTTACAGCAGGACTCGCCGACAGAAGAGGCGGAAACTGAGTCTAACGTCTGAGACAATGGGCCAGACGACGTCAATCCATTTGGCGGAGAAAACCCTGGGTTTCATGATGACCACTATGATAACCCTTTATTGATAAAGGAAACCGAATCATAACCTATTATCTGGGATATATGGGATAAGGAAGAGGAGTATCCTTTTGTTAATAAATATCTAAGTTTTCAAGAAGAATCTATCGTGTTAGTGGAAGAGGAATCATGTCCTGCTTACGTCACTAATAATGAAGAAGAAGAATCGATGTCGGTTTATGATACTGATATTGAAGATGTCATTGAGGAGGAAGAAGGATTTGTTAGGAAAGGAGGATTTGGTGGAGAAGAAGACAACATAGAAGACATTGTAGTTGTGGCTAATGATCTTTGTTCTTTAATGATCCAAACTATTTTAAGTGTTGATTTTAAGGAAGACGTCAATACAAAATCACACGAGTTGATGTCGTTTGGAAAAAGTATTATTATCAAGGTTAGTCAAAGTTCATTCAAGTTTTTTATTTGTAAAAATTATCAGGAACAGTATTTAAAAGCTCCACCCATGGTCGATAAATTGGGTTTTAAGACGATCAAGGTTCGAGGTCGAGTTGTTATAAAGAAAGGGAATTTGATGCAGAGGATACAAATTTGGATGCTACGAGTACAAAGGACGAGTGAGGCAAACTCGAGGACGAGTTTTTTTCTAGTAGGGGAGGATGATGCAGATTAGTCAAAGTCAAAATATTTACTTTATTTTTTTATTTATGTTTCTTGTTTGACAATAAACTTTGGTTAGATAAGTATCAATTTCTAATCAATTATAAATTTAGGAAAAAGAAAGTCAAATCAATCTTTATTTAGATTAATTCTAGTTTTCCTATAAATATTAAGTCTTTTTTTTGTATTGAGATATGGTTTTGAGTTTTGATAATAATAAAAGCTTTTGCTTTGATCGAGTTCTATCGATCTAATTATTCTTTTAATTCGTATGTTGTTCGGCTGTTAACAATCCGCATCATTTGGTATCAGAGCTATAGTATTAATAGTCGAACAGAATCGTAGACAACATCTAATTTGTAGATTCGCCGGACGAGGCAACAAACCAGATCCACGTGACATAAAGATCGCAAGTTTCAAGCAACGGATTCAAGAACTCGAGTTCCCGCAATTACAGCAGGACTCGTCAGTAGAAGAGGAGAAAACTAAGTCCAACGTCTAGGATGATGGGTCAGAAGACGTCAATTCTTTTGGCGTAGGAAATCCTGGGTTTCATGATGACTACTATGATAACCTTTTGTTGACAAAGGAAACCGAATCAGAACCTATTATATGGGATATAGGGGATGAGGAAGAGGAATATCCTTTTGTTAATAAATATCCAAGTTTTCAAGAAGAATCTATCGTGTTAGTGAAAGAGGAATCATGTTTTGTTTACGACACTAATAATGAAGAAGAAGAATCGATGCCGGTTTATGATACTGATATTGAATATGTCATTAAGGAGGAAGAAGGATTTGTTAGGAAAAGAGGTTATGGTGGATAAGATGACAACCTAGAAGACGTTGTAGTTGTGGCTAATGATCTTTGTTCTTCAATGATCCAAACTATTTTAAGTGTTAATTTTGAGGAAGACGTTAATACAAAATCATACGAGTTGATATCGTTTGGAAAAAGTATTATTATCAAGGTTAGCCAAAGTTTATTCAAATTTTTGATTTGTAAAAAATATCAAGAATGGTATTTGAAAGCTCCACCCATGGTCGATAAATTGGGTTTTAAGACGATCAAGGTTCGAGGTCGAGTCATTATAAAGAAAGGTAATTTGAAGAAAGGGAATTTGATGCAGGGGATACAAATTTGGATGCTACGAGTACAAGGGACGAGTGAGGCAAATTCGAGGATGAGTTTTCTCAAGTGGGGGAGGATGATGCAGATTAGTCAAAGTCAAAATATTTACTTTCTTTTTTTATTCATGTTTATTGTTGTTTTTCAAAAATATTTATAAATCAAAATAAAGAGAAAAATAAAAATATTTAGAAATTCGATGTTTAATGGATCAAGCAGATTTGTTTGCCAGAACCTCCAGTTCTTCTGGAGTCAAACATCTCATACCGAGTCGTCTGACGAGATACTTAAACCTATCTTCGGGTAAGGCTTTAGTAAACAGGTCAGCTAACTGGTATTCAGTTCTGACAAAGAATAATTCAACAATACCCTTTTCAACCTGTTCCTTTATGAAGTGATATCTGACATCGATGTGCTTGGTATGGGAATGTTGGACTGGATTGCACGAGATGGCTACGGCTGCCTTTGAGTCACAATACATGGGTATTTTATCAAAGTGAAAGCCATAATCTATGAGCTGAGTTCTCAACCATAGGACTTGAGCGCAACACACATATAAAGATACATACTCAGTTTTTGCTGAAGACATTGAAGTGCAGTCCTGCTTCTTTGAAGACCAGCTGACTAACTTATCACCTCCTAGAAATTGTATGCCACCAGATGTACTTTTTCGTGACTCAAGACATCCTGCGTGATTCAAATCTAAAAAAGTTGTTAGTTCGAAACCGGTGTCCTTCGGATAACAGAGTCCCATGTTAATGGTATTATTAAGGTATCGAAAGATCCGCTTAACTGCATTCTCAGTCGGTCTCGCTTGATAGCGAGCATAATAACATGTTGCATGTACAATATCTGGTCTACTTGCTGTCAGGTACATGAGTTCTCTGGCCATACTACGATATTTCTTTTAGTCAATCGGAGTTTCACTCAAGTCAGCATCTAGGTGTTTCGTAGCCATTGGAGTACCAATGCTATCACATGAGGTCATACCATGCTTTTTAAGTATCTCTTGAGCATACTTAGCTTGGTTTATAAAGGTACCACATGGGGATTGGTAAATCTGAATTCCTAAAAATAATTTTAGCTCCCCTATCATAGACATTTTAAACTTGATGTGCATGAGTTTTTCAAACCTTTTGAATGTTTTGGGTTCGCGAAACCAAAAATAATGTCATCAACGTAAATTTGCACAAGCAATATGTCTTTCCCTTTTTTAGTAATGAATAAAGTTGGATCAATAAAACCTTTGGAGAACCCTTTGGATACCAGGAAGTTGGATAGTTCATCATACCACGCCCTTGGAGCTTGTTTGAGTCCATATAATACCTTTTTGAGATGATAGACTTTGTCAGGATGATGTGGGTCTAAGAATCCATCTGGCTAAATAACGTACACTTCTTCCTTCAGAGGACCATTAAGAAATGTTGTCTTGGCGTTATACTAAAAATGATTAGTGTGTAGTATACCTAACGAATAACCAGACAGCTTCCAATCGAGCAACTGATGCAAATGACTCTTCAAAATCAATGCCTTCTTGCTGATCATATCCCTTAGCTACAAAATGAGCTTTATTACGGATTACAGTATTCTCTTCATCACGTTTGTTTTTCCAGTGCCACTTCATGTTAATGGCATTTTTGCATAGGGGTCTGTCAACTGATTCCCATACATCTAGTCGTTCAAACTGGTGAGTTTCTTCCTGCATTGCTTCAATCCATGCAGAATCAACCATGAATTATTTGATGTTCTTTGGTTCGGTTTGACTCATAGTGAGTATGAACATACATATCTCGCCATCTGTTTCTAGCTGACGTCTTGTTCTAATTAATTGAGAAGGATTTCTAATGACTTGTTCTAATGGATTATCTTTTGTCCAACGATGTTCAGAAGGATGTTGTTGATAGAATGTATGCATGTTTGATGAGTCAACATAAAAAGACGATGTCTCCCCTCGTTCTTGTACCGGTGTACTAAAGATGTTGATAAATTCATCTTCTTCAACTTGTGTGTTTTCTCCTTGAGTTTCTACTTGATTAATGTTCTCAGTAGAAGTTACAGTCGGTGTTTGAGTTGGTGCTTGATTTGTAGTTTCAGGTGTTGTTTGAATGATCAATGGAGGTATATCTGCATCAACGGTTGTTGTAGTAGATTGAGTTGTGTTTTGTTGTTGACGTTTATCAGGTGCATCAGCATCATGTACAGCGGAAGACTTTGACACAACTTGAGTAGTTCCATTGAGTCATTCATCAAACCTCAGACTAAATAGCAAATCGAGCTCATTTGACGTTGTTACTATCTCAGCTGCTTGAGGAACATTTTCTTGACTTTGGGGACTGGGACTTTAACTGTTTTGTTCAAGTGTCGTTGTCGGACATTGTGGTGAGAGGTCAGAACTAACGTGATCTGATGCCACTTGAGCAATTCATCAAAGTTAACATGAATGGTTTCGACTATCACTCTTGTTCTCTTGTTATATACCATGTTAGCTCTTGACTGAGTAGAATACCCTATAAAAATACATGCATCACCTTTTTCTTTCATTTTGTCAAGATTTTCACCATCTCTGGCAATGTAGCAAAGAGAGCCAAAAATGTGAAAGAACTTAACAGACGGTTTCTGGCCATTGATGATGTGGTAAGGTGTTTTCTCATGTCGAGGAATTACGAGTGAACGATTCTGAGTAAAACATGCTATGGCAATTTCTTCAGCCCAGAAGAACAAAGGAACAAAAAGAGAAGACTCAAGACCTTAGCTTTTAGTATAAAAATAGGACTAGAATAGCATTTATTCTTGGTCTTTAGTTAAGTCCATATCTTTGTATTAACAAAATTTGTACCAATTTTAATACTGCAATTTACTTTTAATTGTCATTTAAATACTTGTCATTTACTTACTCGCATTGTAACTTTATTAAGTTAATAAAATTTTTAGCTTTTCTTTAAATACTTGTCTTTTACATTACTTGTCATTTAATCACTATTTTTAAGCTCTTATTTAAGCTTTGGAATCATTCAAAGCTTGTTTAAAAGTTTGTTTAATTTTCTGTCTAAAAAATCAAAAATTCACAAAAAGAAAGAATCTGTCAAAGAAAGCAAGGAGCAAGGTTAATTTTGGATGGCCTTGGGTTAGAGCTTCATGGGAAGCACATAGGAAAGGTTTTTAAGCTTTTGAGAGCTTATTATCTTGCCAAAAGCATTGGACCTTTGTAAGTTTCTCTTTTTCAAATTTTTGCATTTACTGTTCATTTGCTTAATTTGTGCTTATTTATGCTTTTTTGTGCTTATTTATGTTTCTTTATGCTTATGTGTGCCTTTTTATTGCTTAGTTGTCATTTAATTTAAGTTTGCTTTAAATCTGTCATTTATATGCTTTTACTGCTTATTTGCTTATTGCTTAATATAGTGCTTATCTTTGTTTAGATTTTGCTTATCTCTGCTTAACTTTACTTGTTTACCATCTGTTTTCAAAAACTTTTGCTTAATTCAGTCAAAATCAGCCTTAAAATTTGGTTTTAAAACTTAAAGGGGTGTTTGGGTCAAGAGGGTAAAGTGGGTCATATTGGGTTAAAAACCATTTGTGTCATTTGGCCAACCTTAACCAGCCTTTTTTAGTTGATTTCCATCTGTTTTAAAAAGCTTTAAGGTTTAAAAGTTGTTTTTAAGCTTTTTCTAAAATTGCCTTTGAAACTGTGGTGTGTCTTTTAAAAACCATCTTTTGAGTCTTGGTTTTGTGTCTTTTCAAGTATCTAATGCAGTAGTTAGAAGTCTTTTTTGTTTACTTGTGGTTTATTAAAAATCAGTCAAGGTTTTCTTAAGTGTCATTTAGCCTAAATCAGCCATTTTTCATTTTCAATTTTTAGTAACATAAAATTGTTTTTAGCCTTTAAAATTTTGAGCATAAGCTCATTTGTTGGTGAACTCCATCTGTTTTAACTTGTTTTTTATTTTTAAGCTTATTTGCTAGCTTATTTATAGGGCTGCAATCAGTCTTTTGACTTTACAAAAACAAAAAGTCAGCATGTGCTGACTGTCCCAGCACTTTTCATTAAGCAATTTCAGGGCTTATATAAGTTTCAAACTAATTTGTTTTTGCTTATTTTAAAAGCTTATAGGCCAAAGTTTTTAGTGGTATACCCCTTATAGCCATAAGGTTCCATCTTTGGGCTTAAAAATAAGCCCAAAAGTTGTCCCTAGGCTGTTTTGGTATCCAATTTTAGCCTATTTGCTTATTTAAATTTTTCTGCTTTTCTGCTTAATTGCATTGGCTTATTTTTGTTCATAGTACTTATTAGGTATAGTAGCTTATCTGTTTTGGCTTATTTTGTTGTTTTCCTAGCTTATTTGTGCTTAAAATTCCAAACAGTTTAGCTTTTTAGTCTTTAGTGTAAAAAAAACCAATTCTGCCATTAATCTGCTTATTTCTGTGCTTATTTTAAGCTTTTGTAAAAAGTCACTTTTTCAAAGTTTAATATTTTGGCTTATTTTACAAGTTTACAAAAAGAAAAGTTTCAAAAAGTAAAAACGGAGAAATTGGGAAGTTGAGGGTGAGCAAGGCTCGAACCCTCAACATACCCGTTTCACACACACTCTTTACCGCTGCGCCCTTGGGACTTTTTCGTTATAAGTCCCAAGTGGTTTATATTTAAGGGCTTTTTAGCCTTTAAGCCATTCAGCCCTTTTGGGCTTATTTACGGCTTATTTATAAGCTGTTCGTCCAAGCTTTTATTTTTCTTGCAATCTTCATGACTTAAAGTATTTTCTTGCATTTTTTCAAATTTTTCCAATATCGTTTAGTATTTTTTATAGTTAATTTTTGTTAAAATCGTTTTTAATTCATAAAAAATTTAAAAAAAGTCAAAAAAATCTAATTCTTTTTTAAAAAAATTCTTTTATCAAATTGGACTGTAGAAAATTAGATTTGCGTTTGTAGGGTTAATTTTGTAGAATTCGATTCTTTAAAGAACAGGATTAGAATCCTGTTCTCGTTTTTAGGTTTAAATCCTTCCTTGCTTTCGTTTTTCGGTTTTCTTTACTCGTTTTTGCATTTTAATAGTAGAAATAGAAAACCAATCCAAAAATCTTAATCCATTCAATACACGAGATCACAAACGTAATCCGATCTTCAATTCACACCTCGTTGGGAAACGACCCAGGTAGGTTTTTTTAGAGATTTTGCTTTGGATAAAAGCGAATCTTTTAAAAGCCTCTTGGAATACTTACTCTCTTATTACTATTGATTAATCCTTATATGTTATATATATACTATTTATATATAGTGTGTTCGGGTCGAGTCAATTTTTGGCGCCGCTGCCGGGGAGGCTGTGAAACGATTATCGTGTTCGTTTGAAGATTAGTGTTTAAAGACCCTTCCCTCGTGAAGTTCTCATTCCCGTTTGTGAATATTTTTCTTTATTTATAAAAATACAAAAATACAAAAATATTTTTCATTTTCTTTTATTAGTATTAGTATAAGATAAAATCAAGAAAAAATCAAAAACATAAAAAAATTGTCCTTAATCAAGAAATAAAAATCATCATCAATATAATGCTCTCAACTTGAGCATTATCATAATAAGTTCCCAAACAAAAGATTCAAAACTTGCCTTTGTGTCACTTGCGACGTACGGCTCACCTTTAAAAGTTTAACAAACTATAAGAGGGGTTTAAGGAGGGTTGTTCCGAGGAACTACGACCCTAAAGGAGAAAGGTTTTTAATAGCTTCGCGCTTTCCTACTCCTCCGCTCCTTTGTGCGTTTTTCTTTTAAAGAGCTACCGTGAAGCTTGTCGATTATTGGTTTAAGTTATTCGATCTCGTTTTGTCCATTAAAATAAATTGTGAAATAAATTGAAAAACCAAAAATATTTTTCTTTTAATCTTTTTAGTGCATGCGCACTCGTTCTTCTTCTAATCTCGTTGGTAATTCTTCTTCTAATCCAACCACTTCAAACCCGAAACGTCGTAACCGTAGACGTTCAAAACAACCTTTCTCTCTTGAAGAATCACCCGTAGTTACGATGGCCGATCAACGTACTATGGCGGAATTGCTCCGTGCACCCACCGAGGGTTATGCGGAGGCAATCGTGGTTCCACCAATTCTTGCTGAGCATTTCGAGCTCAAGCATAGTCTCATTAATATGATGACTTCGGACCAATTCTTCGGACTTGAGAAAGACAATCCTCATGACCACATCCGTTGGTTTAACAAAATAACTTCCACAATCAAATACAAGGATGTGCCTAATTCAGCGATTAAGCCCGTCGTTGGCTTGAAAAAAAAACCCCTCGTTCTATTCTCACTTGGGAAGATCTTGTGTCCAAATTCATCAACGAATTCTTTCCCTCCTCAAGAACGATAAACCTTCGAAATGAAATTTCTAACTTTTAACACAACGGTTTATAATCGTTCAAGATGCATAGGAATTAAATACAAAGATCCCCTTCGTGCTTGTCCTCTACATGGTTTCACCGAATTGCACCAACTTGATACTTTCTACAATGCCTTGAACCCGTGCCGAAGTCAAAGATTCCCTTGAATACTGCTGGCCGTCCCCAGTGGCAATCTTTTGGAAAGAAGTACTTAAGATGTGTTGACGATTATCAAAAACAAATCCAAGGTCCGCAATTCACGAAACAAATCGATTGTTTCTCAAGTGAAATCATGGAGGTAATTCTTCTTCTTCGATATACAGGCAAACTTACCAGCAATAAATCAGCAAATGAAGTGTTGTGACAACCGCTATGATGCTATTCTTAAACAATTCAAGCAACCTCACCTCCAGCTTCCGTAAAAGCTGTTGAGGAGATTTGTGTTACTTGCGGTGGTGCTCATCCGTATTATCTGTGTGTCGCCGCCGATGGCAACACTTTCCCAGAATATCGGGATAACATCCAAGGATACGTTGCAGCATCCAACGACGGTAACTACAAATCAGGGTAAGTCCGGTTATCGTCGCTCCAGTGTGGCTAATCTTACATAAACTTCATCAACCTGGAGTTTTGCTCAACAAAACTGGCAAAATAACCAAAACCGGTTTAGCCAACCTCAAGGATATAACCGAGGAAACAATTTCAACCAAAATGCAAATTATCAAGCTCCAACTCAACAAAACCAAAGTGTTCCTTTAAGTGAGTTGGAGAAAATTAAGAAAATGAATGATGTAAGCATAAAAGCCATACAAAACCAAATTAACCAAGTGAAAAATAAGTTAAGGAGTGAAATGCAAAATTCAATTCAAACTTCTATCTCTAACCAAACAAACAAGGTTAAGAACATGATGGCAAGCTTCTTTCAAATGAACACTGCTTCTACCTCGGGTACGGGAACACTCCCTAGCAACACCGTTGCTAACCCGAAGGGTGAATTAAAAGCCATTACCACTCAAATTGGTCTTGTTCTTGATAGACCCCATAGCCGTTTCCTAATGCCCTGCCCCCCCCCCTCCTTCCCATATTCATAACCGAAGGAGGATAAAGTGTTGAAGAGAATTTTAACAACCCTAAACATTTGAGTATACCATTAAGGTCCCACCTCCTCATGTCCAAAAAGCTAAACCTTCTTCTCAAAGAAACTTTGTGGTTCACCAAAGGGATCCTCGTTACCCTCATATCCCTTATCCTTCAAGAATGAACCAAGAAAAAAGGCAAGAGAAAGATGAAGTCCAAATTCATAAAATCTTTATTGGCGCAGAAATGTTCAACCACAACTTCACTAGTTCAATATCTCTTCTGTCGATGCTTTGATTCTTATGCTGAATACCAATGCAAAATGCGATAAGCTCTCTCCTTTCCAACAAGGAGAAACCTTAATATGAAATGGTAAATACACCCTTAATGAAACGTTGCTGAGGCGAGGTTATCCTAAAAAAGAAAAGTTACCCGAAAAATTCAGAGACCCTGGTAAATTCTCATTCCGAGTATGTTTTAGTGCAGCTCAAGTGAAAAGCCCTAGCCGATCTAGGTGCTAGCATCAACTTGATGCCACTCTTGGTTTGGAAAAAGTTATGATTACCCGAGCTTATTTCCACCCAAATGACTCTTGAACTTGCTAACCGGAGATACTTTGCCACTCCGAAAGGAATTTGAAAGAGATGTCCCATTGTTCCGGTTGGAAGTTGACATTCCGTGATTTTGTCATTGTTGATCCATTAGAGCGATCATGCGAGTCCCCTCATTTTGGGTAGACCTTTCTTACGGACCGCTCGTGCTTTTAATTAACGTTCACGAATTGTAAAGGAGAAGAAGACCACCTGCACAGTTCTCCGTGACGTAAAAGAAAGATTAATCTTGACCTATGAAGACATGACACATTCAAGCTATTCAACAAACGAACCTCATCAAGAATCAATCATACACGATTGATGTCTAACACTATGTATTTCACTATGAGGAAATTCGTGAAGATTTGTTTGCAACAAGTCATCAAGGTGGCAATCCCACTTCTTCTCTCACTTCTCATACCGACATTAACTCTCACCGGAAGCTAAGTGAATAGATATCTTTGATCCGGAGGAGAACATTATTAAAACTTTCTAAAATCTTGATAAAACCAATATCTACCTCCATATCATGATAATCAATTAAGTGGCATTCCCACTCTGATTTTGGAACCCGAGACCAAGTCTTCTTCTTCTTCCCCCACACTTACTTCCATCGAAGAAAGTGAATTAATTTGGGAAGAATTCGAAGCAAATCTACACAAGTGATTGCATTTCCCATCCACCAGGAAATAGTAAACCTAATAATCTCTCCTCTCCTCATTTTCAAAATTCTTTAAGTGGCAGTACCACTTCTTCTTCACCTAGTCTCCCTATTTATGAGACTAGCGACTATTTTCTTAAGGAGTTCGCCGATGAACTCGCTCTTATCACATTTCAATTAGGGACAAATGAAGATCTTCCAATGATGCCGAATCCTATCTATGAGAAATAGAGTTATTGTGCTTAAACATTATCCTAATCCCAGGAAATGGACTCTATTCTCGAAGATAATTCGGTTGATAAATATTCTCTTGATGACAAATCTTGAAGATACCATATTATAGCGAAGCTTCACAGCGATGAAAACAAGCTTCCTGATTACATCATACCCCCCACCATTATGGGGGATGATTATGATGAATGAACTCTTTAATCTTGAACCAGTTAATGTATAATGCTAATGAAAGATCCCTTTGGAGACTCCAAATAAGCAGAAAATCAAAAGATTCTAAAATTCTTGATTGAAGAAACTTGATCTTCCTGGGAATCAAGTGATTTCCTTCCTTACCGAGTTGTGAGACACGTGTTTTTCTATGAGGATTTTTCAAAGGATTTCGGATGCTTTGTCTCGACCATACAACGAGGACAAGGTATTTAATCCGGGTATACTCATTCATGAGAACCATTTTGAAGTCACCAATCTTGCAACAACATAAAAGAATGTAAAGAAGATCACTAATGCTTCTTTAATTCTTGAGGATTTTAATCCTCCTCTTTATGAACTTCCTTTCCACAAAGAAGTTCCCGGGCTCAGAATTTTACTCTCGTTTTCATCCAAAAATGAGGAAAACGTTTTCAACCCCGGGATTCTAACTTCTAAAAGAGTTCATACTTCTTTTCTCCCAGAATTATCTCATCGGGGCCCTAAAGCTTTCAAAGTCATCAAAATTTTTGAAAGCCCGATGGAGATTTTTCCTTGCTCACATGGAGAGAACATTCCTTACTTGGATGTTCCATGTCTCCATTTCTATCCCCCTTGACAAGCTCAAGTATGGGGGGATTGGGTCAAGCTAAGTGACCTAAAACAAGCGCTTCGTGGGTGGCAACCCATGCTTATCCTAATATGATCGTAGTAGTAGTATGCTAGCTTAAATAGTAATGAATAAGTGTTTTTTGTTATGAGAGGCTCGCCTCTTTCCTTTTCCGTGTTTTGTGTTGTATTGTCTAGGATTTCCCGGATTCTTGAAGCCTCTCGTGCTCGCGGTTTTGTCCTTCGTTCACAAGAGCTTCACATCCTCAGCTGCATTTTGGGAATTCAATATCCAAATCTTATCGACTAACGTTTTTCTTTAAGCATACTTAATAAACGGCTTAGGATTTGCGTAGAGACCCTTCTTAAAACATTGAGGACAATATTTAATTCTAGTATGGGGGGATCTATCGATTTGATTGTGCCTGCAGTCATTGTTTTCACGTAATCTCGTTTTTACCTCTAAAATTTCAAAAAAATTAAAAAATTTTCAAAAATAAAATAAGTGTTTTGTCATAATTTTGACTTTCCTGCTGGGTAGAATAAGAATAAATTTTGACTCGATCGAGCATGTTGAGCTCTAGCTTGTTCCTTAACTTTTAGACTAAGCGTTCGCGGATTGCGAAGAACGAAAAATGATAGAGTTAAGTGTGAGTTAGATGCTAAACAAGGATTATTTGGAAATCTTACAAGCTCATGTGTGTAATTTGTGGCTTTTTCTCCCATAAGCTCCTAACCGAACTAATAATACGTGCTATTTTTGAAAATTAAACTTAAATCAACAATTTTTGAAGTATAGTCGATATCAATAATTTTAGTTCAAATTTATACTTAAATTTTCTAAAACGAAATTTTCTCTATATCGTGGTAATATAAAGTGTAATAAAAAAATGTGGTAATAATTATAAACTGTGGGCTGATAAAAGTTTGCTGCATCTTGCCGGCTCACAACCGATGTTACAACCTTCTAAAGAAAGCCCATAGTAAGAATAATAATCCGAGACTGATAAAAGTTTGCTGCATCTTGCCGGCTCACAACCGATGTTGCAGCCTTCTAAAAGGTCAAGGATTTCCTTAAGAATGAATAATTATATTAAGTGTAGTAAATGTGAATTAATAAATATAGGGAAAATCTCTTTTTCTTAAATTTAAATATGCTTTTGAACTAAGACTATTTCATTTTAAGTTTTTCTAAATAAGCTATGTGTATATGGGAAACCTAAGAGTCTTTGAAACCGAAGGTCTGTGAGTCCCGATACTAGTCTATGTAGGGTGTCAAAATCCTGGTCACTTAGCTGCAAGGTTGGGATGTACCGAGACGAAAGTCGCTACATGGGACGATCTCGCCTTCAAACTCATTATTCTCGGGTGGAACGTGAAGCATAGAATTTTGTAAAACGTTGATCCATGGTTGAAATTCGAAAAGGCACATTCACCTAATATACAATAATTGTCGGGAGTGAAAAGTTCACAAGTTGCAAATATGAGTAGTGTTAGCATCTTAACTTATACTTAACGGTGATTTCGTTTTAAGCTTGGTTTGGAATAAGTGAAAAGTCAGGAATGATGAATTTATCCTTTTTAGGGGCATTTTAGGATTGAAATGTATCTTGTTCTATGATCCCTAAAAGTTATAAAAATAACAAAAGTCAAACGTTCTAGTTAGTTGCTTAATATGAAAACTACAAAAAAAATGAAAAAAATATGTGTAGGAATAAGTGAATACATTTAAAAATGGTAAAAACGGGGCTTTTCTAAACTCTTGATTCTGTAATTCCCCTTGACAAACACTTAGCTACTTTTCGAGGTTATTAGTCGAGGGGGATTAGGAGTCTTAGTTTTCTAAGTGCTTACTTATAGCATTGCGTGAGGACACGCAATAGTTTAGTATGGGGGATTTTGGTATGTGCCTAAATACACATACCTTTGACCTTTAAAACCAGACTTAAATGACCAAAAACGTACCAAAAATACATTGTATTCGTATGTTTTCATTTATATTGTGCAGGAAACGGATATCCGACAAAAGGACGAAAAATCAAGCAAAAACGGACAAAACCGAGCACGGAATGGAAAAGCGTGGAAAAGCCAAAGTCAAGTCAAAGCCAAAAAGTCAACCAAGTCAAGTCAAAGCCAAAAAGTCAACCAAGTCAAGTCAAAGTCAACCCCGACAAAGTCAACAGTCAAAGTCAAAGCCGTAAACGAAGAAATGTTAAATGGGCCTACCCGTACCCATCTAATGGGCCGGGTCAACCCATTTATACATTATGAAGACTTAAGGGCCCAAATCCCTTTTATTTCTACATACGGCCCAACTGCCATCCAAAAGCCCATACCACCCTTTAAACAACTGTTAAGCCCAACCCTTTAATTTTTAACTCAGTTAAGTCCCACAAGGACTGCACTTGCTAAACAACATATAACCTTTGAGGGCCTTACCTGCCAACCCATAAAATATTATAACACCACAAGGGACCTTTGATGTGATACAACAATGCAACATAGGGGACCATTTCTGTCAATCTCTCAAACACTTACCCTGCACCTTTATAAAACAAATTTCCTGCCCATACTTACTGTTTATCTTCCCCAAAACTAACCCCACAACAAACCTGTCATTTTCCTCACCCCACCTCACTAGAAGCCATTGCCACCTTGGCAATCCCAAACCTCCCCATTGGACAAGGGAAACCAACAAGAAATCAAAGGTCACGATTTGAGGATTGGGCACCAAGAAAGATTAAAGGCCAAGATTGACTATGGCTTATACTCACACAACAAGCACACCAGCCTTGAGCACTCTCAGAAGAAACACAAGAGAAGAGGCCAAGACTTAGTATAAATAGGCATAGTGTAGTTCATTTTCCCTTTGTCGAATTTTGTTAAGTCCATTCACTTGTATTAACAGATTTGTACCTTTTTAATATTGCAATTTACTTATCTTGTCTTCTAAATATCTATCTTTTAAATACCTGCATTTTATTTTAATGAAATTTACAGTTTTACTTTAAATTATTGTCATTTACATTACTTGTTTTTAAATACTGTGTTTTAAGCTCTATTAGAAGCTTCTGAGACATCAAAAGTTTGTTTGAAAGTTTATTTTAAATTCTGTCAAAAAATTCAAAAATAAAAAAAAATCAAAAAGGAATTCTGTCATGCAAGGAGCAAGGTTTATTATGGATGGCCTTGGTTTTAAGCTTCATGGGAAGCTATAAGAAAGTTTAATAAGCTGTTTGAGATCTATTGACTTGCCAAAAAGCTAAGGACCTTTGTAAGTTACTTTTTTTTTTTTCCATTTTTATGCAACTTTTACTATTCATAACTGCTAAGTTATTTATGCTTATTCTTGCTTTTTAATGGCTTATTGATTTTATTTTTTGCATTTTATGCTTATTTAATGCTTATTTGTCCTTTGTTTAAGCATTGTTTTTTTTTTTTTTTTTCTTTTTTTTTAATGATAAATTTGCTTATTATCCCCTTTAACTGCTTTGTTTGCTTATTGCTTATTTTATTGTTTTAAAAAACCTGTGTTCTTTTGGTGCTTATTGTTTTTAATATTAAGTTTCTATCATCTGTTTTCCAAAAAACCTTGGCTAAACACTTAACAATCAGCCCTAGGACAAGTGGATTTTTGTTTTCCTTAAGGGTTGTTGGGCAAATACCCAAAGAGGTGTCATATTTGTGTTTTAAGTAAACAGTTTGGGTCACTCTGCCATCTTTGGCAAGCATTTTAATCTTTTTTTAATCTGATTTTAAAAAGTTTCAAGTTGTAAAAGTTTGTTTTAAGTTTTGGTCAAAAAGGTGCTCAAAACTGTCTTGACAAATCAGTTTCATATGAGCTTATTTGATTAAGGCTTCAAAACAGTCTTTAGAGGTTTGGTTTGTGTTGTTTTTAAGTGTCTATATACATTAGTATAGTTCCTTTCATTTTACTTTTATTTTGCCAATTCTATGTCAAATATTTTGTTAAGTCAGTTTTTAGTCTCAAAAGTCCAATTTTGATTTTCAAATTTCAGTAGGTAAAAATTGATTTTAGCTTTTAAAATTTTGAGCATAAGCACATTAGGAGTCATACTTAATTTGTTTTAACCTAATTTTCATTTTGGAGCTTATTTTCCAACTTATTTTTAGGCCTGCTTATAGCCTTTGTCTTTTTAAGAAATAAAAAAAAAGAGTAGCATCACATAGGGAATGGCTAATTACAAGTTAGCTTTTCTAGTGTGTTAACGTATCTTCAAACTAATTATACTTTGTTGTATGTTAGATAGCCACCAAGATAGGCTTTAAGCTTATATGCTTTAAGCCATAAGGATCCTTCTTTGATCTTAAAAATAAGCTCAAAGGTTGTCCCCAAGGGTGTTTGCCTATCAGTTTTGTGGACCCTTCTTGCTTAATCATGCATTATTCTACTTATTTGCTTTTTTCTCTAGCTTAATCTTATATTTGATAGGAGCTTAGTAGGTGTAGTTGGTTATTTGTTTTTGCTTATTTCTCATTTACCCTAGCTTAATAGTTCTAAAAATAGCCCAACAGTTAGCTTAATCTAGACTTAGTTTGTTTTGCTTATTTCTGTGCTTATTTTTAAGTTGTAAAAAAGTCACTTTTTTAAAGTTTAATCTTTTGGCTTATTTTACAAGTGTGCAAAAAGGCATGGTAACGAAATATTCAAAAGACATAAATGAAAATAACAAATAAATTTGTTGCCACAACATCCGTTTATTATCTTAGAAATAAGATTACATAAGGACATAAAGAAAATACAAGTTTTATTTCAACCCTCCCCTAACCATAATATCTAGTCCTTCAAGCATAGATCCACGCCAATAGCAAGAATAATGACCGGCACGAGAATTGCTAGAATAAAGGCCAAATACTGAAATCCTTCTTCGTATGGGAAGTAGGCAAGATAAATGCCGAGTGCTATCGCGGTCGCCATCGCCAAGATCGTGATGATGTGCAACATTTTTGAGGATTGGATAAGAGAAAATGTAAGTGAAAGATTAAGTGTTGTATGGAGAAATGGAGGAGAAAATTTTGTATAAAAAGGGGGAAAGTAACCGTTGGGGGTTACTGTTCGGTTACTGTTCACCGACCGTTGGGGCACTGTTCACATATAAAAAAAAAATTAAAAAAAAACAAATAATAATAATAATTATCTACACCTCTTCATCAACATTATTCCGGAAGAAATATCCGCATCTTTTTCTCCGAACCCGTACCTTCCTCAAGTGCCGCAACTTGAGCCTTGAGGACAAGGCTCTTCTAACCGGAGGAGACTGTAACATTCCGTATTTTCAGGTCATTTACAACGTCATATATTTTACTAATAATTTTTTTTTTCGTATGCATTTACTTTTAATTATAATAATTAAGTTAAATCGCGTAAGCTATAAATTATCAATTAATGTAAACGGACACCAAACGAATTAAAGTTTTCGTCAAGCAATCATTATATTATTTTTTCAAAAGTAATAATTAACTTTTATATTTTATTTTTGTTGGTTACGTAAATTAAATACGTTTCGCAATAAAATACGTTTAGGCATACCCGGAACCACAAAAACTTTTCTACGCTTCAACAAATACCCACATTTATACCCAATACATAAAGGTATACAAAGTTATACATGAAAAATGAAAGAAAACTTACACTTTGGTCAAATGTACATCTCTTGCATTTAAGACCTAGCCATGCCTTGTCTCTTTGACCCAAAGACCAAAGACCTTGACCATGACCATCCCTAAGACTCTCTTTATGTCCCCTTGACTAGTCATACTTGATTCATTACTTATACATTTCATAAGATAAGAGAACATAGCAAAATACTTAACCAAAAACAAATATTGTTCTCCCTTTTCTCTCTTGGAAGCTACGGCACAAACAACCCTTTATAACAAATCCGTACTAAATTTTATACAACCCCATTACACATCTATTACACATCCATTCTTAAGATATTTCTATGGTGTTTCCAAAGCATTGGATTACCTTTTTTCAAGTATTAATCAAGAAAAGTAAAAACTAGGGTTTAATGGAAAAGCTAGGGTTTTATATTCTAACAAGGGTTTAGATACTTTGGTTCATCATCTTACATATAATAAAGGTTATCTAAAAACTGTCATGTCTTTACTTTCACATTTGTATATGTTTACATGTTTTATATAACTATAGTCATCTCCTTAGGATTTTTTAATAGTTAAAACGAATTATCATATGTTTATGAATTTTACACACTTTTTCTATGATCATTTTTGTTATATATATCATGGAAAAAATGGATTAATAAATATGTTGACATGTTGTTTTAAGTATATCTGGATTTTGTATAAATTTGGGTTTATAAAGTTATAAAACAAAACTCCTATAATGAATCACACTTGGGTAATTAAAGGGTGATTTGGATTCTTGACTTCATACGTAGGTTTGACATTCATAAAAATATATGCCTCATGACGATTCCAAATGATAAGAAAAACTCGAAAATGATTTATAACGAAAAGATCGGTAGTTACGAGTTTACGACGAGAAAATACTTTTTTAAACTATTTTTATAATATTTACTATTTCATTAGAGAAAGTGATATTTTTAAACATCAAAATATGACTATAACTTTTAATTACGAGATTTACTCGAAAGAATCGTTAAAACGGAGCTTTAACGATTAAAATACGACGTTTAAGAAGTTTCGATAATCAAAACTATAAAATATAAGTATATATCTGTTTGACAGTAAAAATCCTACTATTCATCAGAAAACTAAAATTTTAAAAATGTTATATTTTGATAACTCGACTTAATACGAAAATGTAGACATAAGAAACGTAAGAAACGTAAGAAACGGGCTTAAAACGAGAAAGTTACGCATTATTTTCTAACTTGTGCACTATTTCCTGAGGTGAATAGTGTTGGTTCGTTTTTAATTAAATTTTTTCGAAAATCATTTTAGAATCATTTATTAATATGTATACATGTCTTTAAACATATAAATATTATTTTACAAAGACGATTGAATTATTTATACGATTTATACGAGTATCAAAATACACGAATAATATTTTGAAGCAATGCAATTAAATATTATTTCGCAAAACCGAGGTAGAACGGTGATGTAGCTATATAGAATCATACGTTGTATTAGTTATCAAAGTACTATATTACTAGGGAGTTTCATAATGATGAGGCCTCTTCGGGGTGGCGTATCGACGAGTTGTTGGATTTACGATTTAAAGTATCCTAGCTCCTCATACGTTCACTACACGACCTCTTAATTATGATAGCCCGAACGATAGTATGATGAGCTATACGACCTATAAATAATCAAAGTGTTTAGTACTTATACGACCTATATTGGATTAGGTTGCCTTCGGATTCCTTCGTGACGCATTTTTTCTATTGTGATATACTTTGTGGATTACTATTCACTCGAGGCGATATGTCTTTGTTCGGTGTCGTTTGTGCAGTGTCTTTGATGCCTATTTTCGTCTTATTCAACTTTTTTGGATGAGTTTCTAACCCCTATTTTTCTTGTTTTAAACTGTTTTGGGGGGAGAATCTTGCCGTTTACAAACTTGTATATTTTACTACAATACAATTACCTTTCAATACTTTGTGAGTTCATAGTCTCGCATTTCAATCTTTTCAATGTTTTATAAACCCGCGAGGGGAATACATGCTCTTTTACAAACTCATATATTTTACTACAGTACAATTACCTTTCAATACTTTGTGAGTTCATAGCCCCCTTTTTCTACAATTGTTTTACAAAATCTACGGGGTGAATTACATTGCTTGTTTTACTATTGGACACAAGTGTTTTTCAAAGTGTATGCTATCCAGATTACTGCCTGATTATTAATGCCTAAGTTACCTTATTGCCGTGAAGTCCCTATTTATCATGAACCGTTAATTGCTATTATAGTGGCGCTAGTGTGTTATGGATAGATCTATAGGGACTTACAACCCCCCCCTTACTTGGGTCACTGTTTGATCGGGTGAATTTAACATTGAGAGATGTCTAGGTGTTGGCAAGCATCCTATTTTCTGATTGGGGTCACAAAATCTAGTTAGGCTTCGGTGTTATGAGGCTTAGTGCAATAATAAATACTTAGGACTTGATGAATGTGTTTCTGCTTGGTCTACTTGATTGTTTTGGACTTCGGTATTTGTACTTTTGTCCACCATTACTTCGATTCTTGTGGTCCACTTTTAAATACTTCTGGTTTATTGAATCACTACTTGGATTTTGGAAATAATACTTTGAATGTTGAACGCTACTTTTCTTCTGAAATATTACTTAAATTATTTCAATCTGTTTTTTTTACTTAAACCTCATGAATTCACCAAATTATTGTTGACGTTTTAGCATGTATTTTCATGTTTATATTTTGCTAGTGGAGCATTGGGGCATTAGAGTTTCGCTGCGGATCGCGGTATATATATTTTTGAAGGCTTAATAACTTGAGTAGTATTGACAACGTATGACAATGTTTTCTTATACATTATAATTGAAACCTGTTGCAACTTCTGATCTTTATGAAAAATAGAATATGACTTTATTTAAAACGTTCCCATTTAATGGTCGTTTTCCGTGATTGTGTTTGGTGCCTGAAGAGAGCACCCCAAAATGTTACCATTCCGCTGCGTTGTCTGATTTTTGGGTGTAGTGGTACATAGGGTAGGGCATCATTTGTTCCGTGCCTCACTAGCTTATTTTTCCCATGTTAGACGATCATTTGTCACAAATATGTGTGTGATTAAGAAAGTCTCTCAGCGTCGCAGTTTAAGCGTAGTCAAGTCTTAACCTGCTCACTTCGAAAAAAGTTTATTTCGTGATACTTTATTTGTGGTTCTTATTAAGGTTGTTCACAAAATGGATCTGCTTATTTTAGGTATTAAAGTTTCGCGACACTCTATGTCGTATAATGAGTACTCCAGTGGTTGCAACGAAAGTAAAAATTATTGGGAGCAATTGGGAAGTACCTAGGGTGAGATAGCCTAAAGAACCTGCGACACCTCACCAAACTCAACCAACGTTTTAACACACACCACACACAACCACTAGCGCCCTTGGGTCTTTTCCGTTTTACTTTGCACACATTAATCTTTTATACACTTTTTAGCCTATTTTAGTTATAAGTTTGTTTTTAGGTTTTTAGCTTAAATTGCTTTAGTTTTGGGGTTTCTTTTATTCGTTTTTGCATTTTAGATTGTAGAAATAGAATCCAAACCAATCATTGACCATTCAAACGCGCGATCTCGAACTTAATCATGATTTTTAATTCAGCACTCGACGGGGAAAAACGACCGGGAAGGTTTCTTTTTAGGGTTTTTATTTGGTTTATCAAGTAGTAAATCTTTTAAAAGCATACGGAATATTCTTACATCTTATCATTGATTTTCTTGCAAATTTATCCTTTTTATATATTTATATTATATATTTATTATATATTATATTTATATAATACTAAAAGGTGTATTTTAAGACGAGTCAGTTTTTGGCGCCGCTGCCGGGGAGGTCGTGAGACGATTATCGTGTTTCGTTTGAAGATTAGTTTTTGAAGACCCTTCCTCGTGAAGTTATCATTTTCCGTTTGTGAATATTTTCTTATTAAAAATACCAACAATACTTTTCCTAAAGTATTGAAAGTACCAAAAAATTGAAAAACCAACAAAACAAATCGTGTTGTTAATCGTTATAATCGGCTCACTATAATTACAAAACTATAGCAGGGTATATAGCCAGCTTGATCCAAGGAGGCATCGCCCAAAAAAGGAAGAACGTTTTTTTTAAACGCTTCGGCGTGTTATTCCTTCTGCTCTATTGTGCGTAGTTTTAAAGAGCTAGTGACTTTAACATCCGTGTTATTGAAAAACCAAAAAAATATTTTGATTTTTAGTGCATGCGCACCCGTTCTTCTTCTAATTTCGTTGGTGAACCTTCTACTTCTACGAATACGAAATGTCGTAATCGTAGACGTTCTAAACAAAGAGTCAAACCGTTCGCTCTTGAAGAAATTCTCGTAGATACGATGGCCAATCAACGTACTATGGCGAAATTGCTCAGTGCACCCACCGAGGGTTATGCGGAGGCAATTGTGGTTCCACCAATTCTTGCTGAGCATTTCGAGCTCAAGCATAGTCTCATTAATATGATGACTTCGGACCAATTCTTCGGACTTGAGAAAAGACAATCCTCATGATCAAATTCGTTGGTTTAACAAAATAGCTTCCACCATAAAATACAAGGATGTGCCTAATTCAGCGATTAAGCTTATGCTTTTTTCATTCTCTCTTGCCGGGGCAGCCCGTCGTTGGATCGAAAAAGAACCCCCTCGTTCTATTCTCACTTGGGAAGATCTTGTTTCCAAATTCATCAATGAATTCTTTCCTCCCTCAAGAACGACAAATCTCTGAAATGAAATTTCCAACTTTGAACAACGTTTTGGAGAATCGTTTCATGAGGCATAGGACCGTTACAAAGATCTCCTTCGTGCTTGCCCTCATCATGGTTTTATCAAATTGTACCAACTTGATACCTTCTACAATGCCTTAAACCCAACCGACCAAGATTCTTTGAATTCTGCCGCCGGTGGTAATCTTTTGGAAAGAAGTACTCGAGATGTGTTGACGATTATCGAAAACAAATCCAAGGTCCGCAATTCACGAAACAAATCGATTGTTTCTCAAGTGAAATCAAGTGATGTTAATTCTTCTTCTTCCTCTGATTTAGCCAAACTTACTCATGCAGTAAATCAGCAAACAAGTGTGGTCCATAACACCTTTAGGTTGTTGTAAGAGAACATCCATGCTCATGTGTATCCCAATCACCTTTATTCCCCACACAACCGTATGTGTTGTTCCACTCAGGTGACAAACTTCTTAAATAACTTTTGATTAACATCTTCTTGTGAAAGCTTTTCATCCAAAAGCTCCAACTGACTCACAAGCTTTTGAAGCCTATCAAAAGTTTGATCAAGCATCTCTGAGCTTGGAGCAGTGAAGTTTTCATATTGCTGCTTTAAGAGATTCCTTTGAGTCTTTCTTGTAGCTGCATTCCCACCAAATCTCTTTTCAACAGCTTCCAACAACTTCTTAGCATCCTTTATAGAGTTAAACTTTAACTTGTTCATTGGGAATGCCCATCATTAAAGTACTTCTAGCTTTTACCTCTAATCTTCTTTGAGCCTTTTCTTCAGTAGTTGTAATAGGCATCTCTGTCATAACTCCTTCCACAATTTTTGTTTTTGGCAAGGTTGCACCATTCTCTATGACTTCCCACAGTGCATAGTCTATCATCTGGATATATTGTTCAATCCTCATCCTCCATATCTCATACTCACCAGGTTTGAGCATGGGAACTTTGGATGCAGCCACCATGTGTGTAGAATCTTGATCCATATCTTTTAGCAAAAACATGTTCTTCTTATTCACAGCTTCTCAACAAGCTCTGATACCACTTGTTGATCCCACTTTAATAGATCAAATTCCTTAAGCTTGTTTAAGGTATAGTTATATTAGATAAACCTAACACAACTATAGTAGAAACTATATTTGAGTGTATTAAAGATTATACGGAATCTAATCTTTAATATTAAGAAGAATTATCAATGAAATAGTAATTCATTGAACATACAATTCAATAAATAAGCTCCAATATTACTAATGATAATAATACGAATACTCTCAAAGTATTAGGGTTACAAAGACCTTGAAGCTATGAATTATACGTCTAAGACTTCAAAAGATTGATAAAAATATATCAAACTCTATGCCTTAGGACCTCCTTTTATACACTCTAGAGCCCAAGTCGGCTTACAACACTTTCCTAACTATCCATAAATTTTCTATAAACAAATGACTTAATACATATCATATAAGCAGTACTAACAACAAACAGTACTAACTTATTAACCTCAGCAGCATTAACTTATCTCTGAGCAGTCTTAACCTTGAGCAGTACTAATATTCACTAGCAGTAGTAACTTCTTACTAGCAAAGTAAACACTTAGCATATTTTTCACTAGCATAACTGATTTTTTATCTTCACTAGCACTAGTAAATGTATACTATAGTAGAAAACACTTAGCATGATTTTCTTAGAAGTTAAATGAAGCCAACACAAAATCCAGCTGAACCATTAACACAACCATGAATTAACATTAATTCAAACAACCTCAAGAAGACTTTAAATCCAAACAGCGTGATTGAGTCAGAAATAAGCAATCTTCAAATATCATCATTTAAGCTCCAAAATGTGCGCCTTTTAGCTTGTCTTCACAATGTACTCCATAATTACTGCAATTAACAACTTTAAGCAATTAAGTAATAATTCTTGAAATAATTATATAGAAATGGCGTTCCCATAACAGTCAACTTCCCAATCATCCATACTTATACATACTTTTACAAGACAAGTGGTGATATCGCCACTTTATACAAAACTTCACATCGTTGATTTTTATCACGTATCAATGAATAATCGATCCTTCAAGTAATTTTATCGGTTTAAGTTCAACGAACCGATTATCATCATCCTTTCTTTTTTTGCTGCGGTTTTCTATTTTTCCATTTTTTTTCAAAACAAAACAATATGAATCTCGGTGTAATTTCACCGTCTTCACCATCATAATTCATCTGGATAATTTTTCTTTAAATACTTCATCTTCGGACATGAAACGTAATTGCGAAAGTAGCAAAATACACGAGCTACATACTTTTACATTATCATTGCATTGTATAAGTTTCTGACCTAACCAGAGATAAAAAATTTCACTTTAACACAGGAAATACAAAACTTTACACAAAAGCAACTAGCAACTTTGATTAATAGGCTTAATCTACAGGGTAGGCTAAGGTGTAAAGTTGTAACGAAATAGACAATTTGGTGATAAACAGGAATGGTTTAACAGGTTTTTCTAGGGGATTCTTACTCTTATAGTGAGAGTAAACAAAGGGTTATACGGTGGGTTACTAACCAGTGTAGTTATTTTTAATAACACAACAAATAAGGCATTTTGGGGTATTTGTTCCTAAAAATTTTCAGTTAAACAGTTTACGATTGATTCGCAAAGTTTTAAAACACGTAAAAATATATATAATAATATAACCTAATAGTAATTATGAAAATTACCAGTTTACCCTTGACAAAATTCACTCTCAAAAATAATATATGATACAATATATAATACGTATGTTAGAACCGGGTAAGTATGATCACCCGGGTCGTTATCCCCAATGACTAGTGAAATTGAAACTACGTTTAGGTTCGGATCCTGATTTGAATGTAGCAAAGTTATTTGATTTGGAAAGCTATGACTACTAAAAAAATGGACAATTAATCAAATACGGGAAACAAATAAAATGCGACTATTAAGCAAATTTGACTAAGAATTAACCCTAAAATGTGGCACTGAAAATATCACTAAAGAAAAAGTGTAGAAAATTATTAAAAATGAAAAGCCCTAATTTTTATCTTTTTATAAAAGGTATAATATAAAACTAATTAAAAATTAAACCTAATTACTAATAAAACTAAGTAATCTTAGTATAACAACTTAACAAATGGCCCATGGTTCAAAGATCAAAGAGATCTACCGGGGAAAACATTAACAAACTAACGGAGGACCAACTTAGTAAAATTCTAAATTTGAAAGTTACACTATCTACCCTGAGAATCTATCCGATCACAAAATAAATCCAATAAGCATTCGAAATTTAAAAAGCTTTAAAATAAAAACTCAAAGAGCAAAGTTGTAAAGGAAAGCTAGTGGGAACAAATTAATAAAAGCTAGTTGAGACTATAACTCACAAATAAGCTCAATAAAAGCTTATTTTCTAAACTGACCTCAGAGAATGAAGGGTTTTTTTGAGCTTATCTTTACTTAGTTAACTATAACCCTGCTCAATTTAAGCTTAATTTTAAAAAGGGAAAGTGATCTAGAAAGCTTATGATGTGCTTAATCTAAAAATGCAAAGAAAACTAAGCTAGAAGTGCTTTTAAACTACTGAAATTAAGCATGAAACAAGCAAACTCAGGAAATAAGCAAAGTAACACAAACTCCAAATAGACTAGAAAACTTAATAAGCTAAACTAGACTTTAAAACTTTAAGAACTTATTAATCTACTTATTATCCATCTAAATAAGCTATAAAACCTAGACTTAAAAGCTTGAATTAACAAATTTAAATCCTAAAGTTTCTAAGTACTGTTTTTGGAATTTTAAGGGTTTTTTATTGACTTTTGAACAGCAAAAAAATCGAAGACAATAAGCTAGAAAACAAATTAAAACTTAAAGTATAATTAAAGCAATATTAAATTTAACTCCTACTGAATTTGGTAAAGCAAGAACCTTAAAATTATCTATCCAAATTAACTAAGAACATCAGCATTACTCACTGAAGTTAGTACTAACTGAGGTTAGTACTGCTAGTGTAAAAGTTCAGCAGTACTTTCAAGTGAAAGTACTGCTGATGCAATTTGACTTTTAAGAACAAAATAAGCTATGAAATAAGCTAGATAATAAATTCTGAAACTAATTTTAAAATAAGCTAAAGCTAAACTTAATCCTACTTGAAAATAAAAGCTAACAGTACTAACTTATGGTTAGTACTGGTAGTGTAAAGGTTCAGCAGTACTAACTGAGGTTAGTACTGCTAGTGCAAATCAAGAGTGCACTAAACCAAACACTCCTTTGTCATTATGACAGAGTTGAGAAAAGCTTTTTAAGAGAAATCTAATGAACAAGTACTAAATACCAGATAAAAACTAGATTAAAACAAACTCAGCAATCATGATTAAACAACTGAATAAGTAAAATTCTAAGATTTTAACTAATTAAGCTAATATTTTTGGATTTTATGAGTTTTTATGACAGAAATTAGTAACTAATGATCTATAACTATTTAAGCAAAAACAGACTAGAACATATAACTAATAAGCACTAGAAGAGATATTTAAACACTAATAAGCAAAGAGAATAAGCAAATAAGCAATATAAACTATAACTAAGCAATTTAAACTGAAATTAGAGAAGAGTAAAGATAGAAACTTACTTGATCCTTTAGCTAAACAAAAGGAACCAATAAAGGCAGCTACAAGCTCCCTAGCTTATTAATAAGCTAGGGTATAAGTCCTTGGGATCTCTTCCAAGTTAAGATCCCCTTCCAAAAGCTCAAATTTAGTAAGATCCATAATAGATTTAACTGATTTAAGGTTTAGATAAGGTTAATACTGAATTTAAACAGCTCTATTTCAGCTTATAGACTGAAAGAGCTTAATATGAGCTTGATAGCTTATTGAGACAATACGGCTTATTAAGAGAGCTTATGACTTAAAATGAGAGCTTAGAAAACGAGATTTAAAACACTAAAGACTGAATTTCATTAATTAAAGAAGCTGATTACAATACTTGAAAAAGGAAAATTACATTTAAGGAAAATACGAATTTAAGCTAGACTAAATTACTAAAAACTAGATAAAAAGAGACAGAAGACGCCTTGTGTGTGAGAGAATGAGGCCTATTTATAGCACTTGAGGAAGCTTCTAGGATCTCTTGCCCTGCCCTCCAATCTTTCAATCCTGGCCAATCATTTCTTCAATCATTTGAGCTTCATTTGTGGCCGTTGGATTAATTTGTGGACACCTGAGGATTGCCAGGCTGGCATTCTTTGATGTGACGTTTGTGTTAGTTTTGTGAGTGAGT
This sequence comes from Tanacetum coccineum, assembly GCA_026074375.1. Classification (NCBI taxonomy): domain Eukaryota; kingdom Viridiplantae; phylum Streptophyta; class Magnoliopsida; order Asterales; family Asteraceae; genus Tanacetum; species Tanacetum coccineum. Next base: position 52,315 of record BQNB010012035.1, read on the forward strand.
TTAGCACAAAACCCATCACAATTTGTGCTTCTCCATTGATTACGTGGCCTTTGAGCTTGAGCTAGGATAAGTATCCCCTTGATTAGACTAATTTGTCCTTGCATTTGTGCTTGAGCTTCCTTGAATTGACCAACGCACCCTTTAATTTCTATTTGCCCTTTGTTTTACCATGGTAGTAAAAACGGGGGAGACGATGAATAGTAAAAAAGGTTTCCCGCCTACTTTGGACAGTTAAAACTGTTATAGGTTTGACATTTTTAAACTTTCAGTCCCTCTCTTTCCTTTTTACAAATAACTTTCGGGATCTGCAAGATTGGTCCTTGAGGCTTCATAAAAGAGGAAATGGTCTTTGTTGACTTTTATTGACCAATGTTTGACTGAGGCTTGACTTTTCGGGCTTTGGCTTTGATCCTTTGGCTTCTTTTTGAACTCTTCTGATTCTCGTGTCCGTGCTTGCTCGTTTTTGACTGTAATCTTGTGATTTTTGACTTATCCATACCTGCACACACAAAACACAAATACAAGCATATTTTTGCCATTTTTTTGGTCTGTTTTGGGATTAATTGGGTTATTTTAGGTACAAACGGATATGTGTATTTTACACTTATCAATACCCCGACACATTAATTGATGTTCGGGATATTTGACTAGGACCCGGGCTCGGGTTTTGCTTGGGATTAAACCCGAAACATATACAATATTAGATTAACTATCGAGCCCGATTCCTGATACATTTCTATTACAACGTTAACTAATTGATTGACCGAGACTTAAATACATAATGAACAAACTTCATGTTCGACTCAATATTTTGAGGCTAACAATCTCCCCTGAAGTGAGTTCATTGACGACACTCCTTCATGAGATCAATGAGATTGCTTTCGTCGTTAAGCTCATGTGGTCTTGGTCTTTCTCTTTGTTCTTTGTTGTAGGCTTGTTCCTTCATGCTTTGCGATCTTTACTTTTGAGCCTTTGACATTGTCTTTAACGTCTATGCCATCTTGCGATCTTGAGTCTTTGACCAACATTCTCATACTGTGCCTCATCTTGAAAGCTTCAGATCAAAGTTTGCGGAAGTCTTTGTCTTTAAATCTTGAGCTTTCATGATTGTTTGTCTTTGTAGAATGAGCATGAATATGTGGTAATGAATCGACTTTGGTTGATTGGGATACCGTCACCACCGTTTTAACCTGCAGGTTTACGTTAGTGATAATCAAGAAAATTGATTTGAAAATCAATCGACGTGTTACTTGTAAAAGCGTTTTTGTAACACATCGGGAGTTTTAATCTTTTTATCAAAATTCATCAACCGTCAATTCATTTACTGGACCAAATCGAGATCCAGTTGTCACAAGTTTGATTCATATAGAATCTCGCAAGTCACCTACCAAGAGCTTGTTTGATGCTGGCCATCCCACGGCAACAACAACCTTAGAGACAAAGGGCACATAATTTTTACACAACTTAGACTTATACAACACCTTTTCATTTAAACCTAGCCATTACATGTTCCAATTTGACCATAGTCTTCCTTAAGATCATGAAACATGTTCTTGACCATTATTGAATTCTTTTTGACCATCCTAGCTCTTATATGTGCAAGTATTTAAGAGAGATAACATATAGATAGCAAACACTTAACCAAAAATCAAACAAACACTCTTTTTTGGCTCTCCTATAAGCCACGACTCAAACACCCCTTTTGTAATAATCCATATCAAATTTTCTACAACCTATACAAGTATTCACACATCATTCCTATGATATAGTAAGATGTTCCAAGCATTGGTTAACCATTTATAAGTATTGAAGCAAGTTTTGCAAGATTAGGGTTTCCTAAGAAAACTAGGGTTTTCAAGTGTGCAAGCTTTGGTTTTTAATCTAAACAAGGGTTTAGATTATATTTCTCATCATCATACATTATAAGAAGGTCAACTAAAACCCTTTATGTTCTTACATTTATTATTATATGCATATGTTAGTTCTTTATAGCAAAAATCACCATTTAGGACTTTTAAACATGTAAAAAGAGTTTTTACTTGTGATAATCATTTTGTACACTTTTTCTTATGTTATGTGATAGATAATATCATGATATAATGGAATTATAAGTATGTTAACATGTTGGTTTAAGTGGAAAATGTTTAGGTATAAACTTGTACATAAAAGTTACTTAAGGAAATTTATGATTTTATGTAAAAGTTATGAACTTGTTATCTTGGACAAATAAACAAATCATGGGCCTAAGGACATTACTAAAGTATATACAAAGTTAAATTATGGAGATTATTAAGAACTTGTGGAAATTTCCTTAGTTGAAAACTATAGCATCTGAGAAACCCAAAGTACTTGCTCCAGGAATGTATGCCATTAGTCCTAAGTACATTCCACCACAAAGAAGAGTCAATAGGGCTGTTCCTACCCCTTTGCCTAAGAAACAGCAAGTTACCTTTCAGGAACCACCCAGACCTTCAAATAGACCCACACAGAAAACAGTAGTGCAACAAAATAAGAAGCCTAACGTTCCTGTTAATCTGTCTACAGGAGTAAAACCTGCCACTGGAGCTAGCAAACCTATGTCTAAGAGCGACACTCGAAACCATAGTACCTTGCCGGCTAAAAGTGAGAAAGCGAGGAGAGTAGAAGATCACCATAGGAGTTTGAATAAAAAGAATCATGTTGATTCTCGTTTGAATGTTAAACGTACTGGCTTTGTTTCGTATTCAAACAATGTTTGCAATGTGTGTAACGAATGTTTGATTTTTGTTAATCATGATAAGTGTGTGGTTCGTAATTTGAAATCTGTGAATGCTAAAACCCCCAAGGCCAATCATAATGTGAAAACTTCTAAGGAAGTTTGGAAAGCAAAAGTAGTTGCTAGTGTTAAGCCTCAATGGAAACCCACTGGCCGCCATTTCACATTATATGATAAGTAACCTTTAACTAGGATAGTGGAACCCATAGTTGAGCCTTTAGAACTCACACCATGCATTAGTTCTAGCACCACCATTACTATGATTTCTAGGGTCACTGACTATAAACTTAGCGATTAGAAGGCTGGTTCCAAGGGAATATCCGGTATTTTTTGAATGATAACTAACTGGACCCCTTTTGGGCATCCAATCACAGGACATGTTTGTGTTATTGCAGGTAGTACAAATTGTCCTCTGGTATCTGGATTCAGGATGTTCACGACATATGACAGGTGATCGTTCGAAGCTTATCAATTATGTGGATAAGTTTATTGGTACTGTGAGATTCGGGAACGATCAGTTTGCAGCGATCGTTGGTTATGGTGACTATAAACTGGGAAACACTATCATCTCTAGAGTCTACTATGTTGAAGGACTCAGCCACAACTTATTTTCAGTCAGACAGTTTTGTGACGGAGGATTAGAAGTTGCTTTCAGACAACATACGTGTCACATTCGCAACAAAGACATGGTTGATCTACTCCAGGGTTCGTGTTCCACAAATCTGTACTCCATCTTGTTGAATGATATGTTGGAAGCCTCTCCAGTTTACTTTCTTACCAAAGCCTCTTCAACGAAGTCATGGTTATGGCATCGTCGTCTGAACCATCTAAATTTCGGGACTCTAAACGAATTAGCCCGAAACGATCTAGTGAGAGGTTTACCTAAGTTGAAGTATGACAAGGATCACCTATGCCCATCTTGTCAACTAGGTAAAAGCAAGAAGTCATCTCATCCACTAAAGATAGTTAACACCAATACTGAGATTCTTAATACTCTACACATGGACCTCTACAGACCAATGAGAGTTGAAAGTATAAACAAGAAGAAATACATTTTGGTGATTGTGGATGATTACACCAGATTTGGTTAGGTTAGATTCTTAAGGACCAAGGACAAAACTCCTGAAGTACTTAAGGAATTTATTGTGACTACACAGCGTGCCCTTAATGCTATTGTTCGTTATGTAAGAACGGACAATGGAACGGAGTTTATTAACAAAACACTTACTGAGTTCTTTGAGAGTGTTGGAATTACTCATAACACAAGTGTACCTCGGTCTCCACAACAGAACGGCATTGTCGAGAGACAAAACCGAACTCTTATAGAAGCTGCTCGTACAATGTTGATCTGTGCAAAAGCTCCACTGTTCCTTTGGGCTGAAGTTGTAGCCACTGCGTGTTATACACTTAACAAATCTCTCGTATACACGCTTCACAGAAAAACCTATTATGAACTGCTTAAGGGAAAGAAGCCTGAATTAAAATACTTCAGAGTATTTGGATCTTTATGCTATCCTACAAATGACTACGATGATCTTGGTAAGCTGAAGGCGAAAGCAGATATAGGTATTTTTGTTGGATATGCACCCACCAAGAAGGCGTACCGAATTTTCAATAAGAGAACTCGTAAGATACAAGAAACTGTTCATGATACCTTTGACGAGCTTTCTGAAGGAATGACTTATGTACAAAGCAGTACAGGACTCGAGCCTAACCCTATGGCTCCTGTGCACAATGGTGCAGGACCTGAGATTTCCGCTTTACATTTAGGACGCAGACGTTTTGAGCTTATAAATGACCCTACAACACCTAGTATCCCTCCCTCGGCGAAACAATTAGAGGAACTATTCCAACCCTTGTTTGATGATGATGAGGAATTTCCACCTGCTATTCAGACTCCCCCGGTTCATGTTAATGCTGCCCTGGCACCCGAGATTACCACTGGTTCACCTTCTACAATGATTAACATAAAAGACGCTCCTACAGCTATTACCAGTTCTTCAGAATCACAAACACCACCTCCAGACACTGGTGTTACAAGAATAGAGACACCGTTACCTACATATGATAGTGATTTGTTTGAACCCTATATCGCTCCTGAAACTGCTTCAGCAGTATCCTCTTCCGGCACAGTCATTGTAGATGTTACTCTTACCTCACCAATATCTCATGTGCAAAAATGAACTAAGGATCATTCGTTAGAAAACATGATTGGCGACTTACATCATCTAGTATCTACCAGAAAACAACTAGAGACAGATGTCATGTGGTGTTTCTTCAACGAGTTTCTAACTCATGTCGAGCCAAAGAACTATAAACAAGCCTTAGAGCATTCATGCTAGATTGTGGCTATGCAAGAAGAACTTCATGAGTTCGAACGTCTTGATGTATGGGTACATGTACCATCTCCAGACAATATTCTAATCATCCCATTTAAATGGATATTCAAGATCAAGTTGGATGAATATGGAGAAGTGTTGAAGACCAAAGCTCGGTTAGTAGCAAAAGGTTATTGTCAAGAAGCTGGAATTGATTTTGAGGAATCCTTTGCACCAGTTGCTCGACTCGAAGCTATCAGACTCTTCATTACGAATGCAGCATGCCAAAACATGATTATCTTTCATATGGATGTGAAAACTGCCTTTCTGAATGGTGAACTGAATGAAGTAGTCTATGTGAGTCAACCTGAAGGATTTGTAGATCCAGAGCATCCTACTCATGTGTACCGGCTAAAAAAGCTCTTTATGGGCTAAAGCAAGCTCCACGTGCGTGGTATGACAAGTTTTCCAAGTATCTCATCTCAACAGGATTTACGAAGGGCGTGGTCGATCCAACTCTCTTCACCAGGGAAACAGGCAAACACATTTTACTTGTGCAGATATATGTTGATGATATTACCTTTGCCTCCACTAATACTAAGTCCTGCCAACTTTTTGCACACGAAATGAATTTAACGTTTCAGATGTCGATGATGGGACAAATGTCTTTCTTTCTAGGATTACAAGTTTCGCAGAATCCCAGAGGCATCTTCATAAACCAGTCAAAATATGCTCTTGAAGTTTTAAACAAATATGGTTTTGACACTAGCACCCCAATTGACACTCCTATGGCGGAGCATCCGAAACTAGATGAAGATAGGGGAGGAAAACTCATAGACCCTACACATTTTCGTGGAATGGTCAGCTCCCTTATGTATCTAAGTGCAAGTAGACCTGATATTGTATTTGTTGTCTGTATGTGTGCCCAGTATCAGGCAAAGCCTATCGACAAGCACCTTTATGTTGTTAAATGGATCTTTCAATACCTCAAAGGAACCATTCACATGGGTCTGTGGTATCCGAAGGACTCTGATTTTGCGCTAAAAGCCTTTGCAGATGCTGATTATGGAGGTTGTCAAGACACTAGGAGAAGTACGTCTGGATCCGCTTAATTTCTCGGAGATAGGCTTGTAAGCTAGTCTTCGAAGAAGCAAAAGAGTACTGCTATCTCCACCACAAAGGCAGAATAAATAGCGTTATCTAGATGTTGCGTTCAAGTCCTCTGGATGTGATCTCAACTATCGGACTATGGCTTTGTATTAAATAAGATTCCTTTGTATTGTGACAATCAAAGTGCTATTGCGTTATGGTGTAACAGTGTTCAACACTCAAGATCTAAGCACATTGATATTCGTCACCACTTCATCAAAGAGCAAGTTGAAAGAAGAGTTGTTGAATTGTACTTTGTAGAAACCAAATATCAAATGGCAAACATTTTCACGAAGGCCTTGCTAAGGGAACGCTACAAAACAATACTCCCACTGCTAGGCGTAAACCAAATGTCTCCAGAAACTCTGAAGGAACTACAAGAGTCAGTCACCGAGTAACAAGGTTCTCGCATTGTATACTTTGTATATTAGTATATACTTATTAAAAAAAATCTCTTAAAATTTTAGTCTAGATGGCTTGCAGTTATTTTAGACCGTTACCCGGTCCTAACCCTTAGGAAAGTATGTCGCCAAAAATACAGCTGTTCCTATTACCAGGTGATTTAGTTCTCCTGGGCATGCATTACGTTATATCCGTGCAACCCAAGATATAAAGTACGTTTTAGTACGTTATTTCTTTAACAGACGAGAAGTCGTCTATGACACTGACCAATTTTCTTATAATCAATTTGTTCTATTAAACATGTTCGGGGTCACTATTCAGACATTGACTACAACTCTATAATAGAAAAGGGTCATTGTTTGAGGGGGAGAATCAGTTATTCTAACAGTTTGGCAGGTCATTTGGACACACTGTTGTTGATTCTATTACTAAAAGATTGAAACGAGCCACAACCTACGTCCTCAGACAGATTGATTTATCACTCCTGTCTTGGTATATTTCAGATCTTGTTTCAATAATCACTTGATATTTGTGCTCATTTAGCTCACCTCAATGTTTGAGGGGGAGCTCAAAACATTTTAAGTCCATTATAGATCAAAATCATACCAAAGTTGCATACTTTTGATTAGGGAAAAAATGTGACTTAAAATATGAACTGATAACTAATGATTCGATTGATTCAAAATGCTAAGTCCTATCCTTGCATGTGCAAAACATCTTTTGAATATCGATGCACATGTATAGGGGGAGTAAAAGTGTTAATATACTCAACAATGTCAAGATACCAAAACTTTTGTGTTATACACAAGTATCTTGATAATTCACAAAGAATATTTTGTTTCATGATTGGGAAAGTGATCTTGAGGAATGAGATGTTATACCACCAGGGTATTCGTAGAATACTCATATACTTGTCTTCGGACAGTATCCACTAGTGAGAATGACTCGTCTTACAAATACTTGTATGAGTTTGATGAGAGCCATGAGGCACTTCATATCTTTCGAGATATCTTTCAAAACATCATCAGAGCATTCTGATTTAAACTTTCGTTGTGTCCTAAATAAATTTCATAAGCACATCGAATGTTTTTTTCAAATCATTTTTTGCCATTGGCCTTCTACGGTACTTAATTGTATTAAGAAGTAAAACGCTGAACAAGGAATTATACGGTATAGTCAGCAGATAGTAACTGTACTGACTCACTCTTTACCATTCTAGTAGTAGCAATGCTATTAGTGTGTTAGTCTACGGACATCTGGTCTAGAGAACAGCAAGCATACGGGAATCTGGTACTTCGGTATTGGAGGACTTAAAGGCTTTGAGCTGGAAAACCTGTCAAGAAGGTTCTTTATTGAATCTATCTGATCACAGGTGCAGTATTCGTACTGTATGGTAATCGACTCACCATGTTTCTAAAACAAAGAGTTGACTACTCCAGAGCAAACGGCTACTGGTAAAGAGATATCAAATCCGTTCATAGTTGATAGTTTACTAAAAACTATAAGGTTATCATTGCACCTTGTTATTGCAACAAAGCATTGACTAGTCCATAGCAAACGGCTCATGGTAAAGACATATCAAATCCGTTGATAGCTGATAGTTTGCTAAAAACTATATTGTTCATACTCAAAGATTTGAAGACATCAAGAAAGCTAAGTACATGAAGCTTCCGCACCTCTGAAATCAAAGTTTTCTTCAAATGCTAAAGTCAAAATAATTAGAAGAAGAAAGAGTACTAAAGCTTTCATGATTACAGCAAGTATGAGCATGTCGGACCAAAGTTCAGCGAATGGCGAATTGAAGAAAAGATCACATGTAATTCAAGAAAATCTGAGATCAAGATGAAGTTATCAAATCTAGTAATTCAAGTTTCAAAGATTGAATTTCTACAGAAGCACAAATGAGACAGCAAGCTAATATGCTATGAATTCAAATATGTACGCTAAGAAGACCTCACTTAGGGGGAGATTGTTAGAAACACAATTTCACAGTCTAACAAGTGAAGCTCGGTCTTGAAGAAAATTGGCGTTTCATAGCTCGTTAGTTAGTTAATTAATTGTAATGTTTTAATAATGTAAACAGGCAAAGATACAAAAAGCCCAGATAAAGCCCTCAAAGGCCTCCTAGGCTGATATCTTTAGAGTATAAAAAAAATTTTTTTAAAAAAAAACCTTCTGTATGTTTTTCTCTTCTTAGGTTAGCAGTCAATATTACTTTTAGGGTTTCTGCCACTAAATTGTTCTCTTTTAATTTTTTAATCTATCAATTGTTTAAATTTAATCTCTTGATTATACGTTATCATTATAAAAGGTTTATATGAATGATATGAACCGACACACTTTCTGTTTGGAAACCAAGTGTATGGTGTTCCCACGGATCACAAGGAGTCTTACAACACTTTCTTAATCAAAGAGCTGATTATTGAGGGCCAGCGTCGTTGGTTAGAATTCTTAGTGATTATGATGCGAAGGATTCGTTTATCACCCAGGGAAAACAAATGTTGGCGCTGTGCCGACTTGAGCAGGAAGGAAAGAGCAGCCCCCATTACAGGTTCAAGCCTTAGTCATGAATATAGGTTTGAATCTCCCCAAACAAATTTTGGATGCTCAGACTGAAGCCCAAAAACCAGAGAACATCAAGAACGAAGATGTTGGAGGTATGTTGGTTGAAAATTCTAAGGATTTGGAGAAATTTAGATGAAAATTGGAACCCCGCGCGGAGGAACTCTCTGCTTCTTTGGCAGGAGTTGGTTACCATGTGAATGGCGATTGGGACTTGTGATCATGCACGAGTCCCACAAGTCAAAATACTCTATTCATTCGGCAACTGATAAGATGTACCAAGACATGAAGAAGCTATATTGGTGGCCCAATATGAAGGCAAACATCGCCACCTTTTGTTAGCAAGTGTTTGACCTGTGCATTTAAGGTCAAGGTTGATCATCAAAGGCATCTGGATTGTTGGTACAAACCTGATTTACTCAATGGTAGTGAGGAAATATCAACTATGGATTTTGTCACAACAGCTTCCTAAGTCGTCAAATGGCTAGACACTATGTGGGTTTTTGTTGACCGGATACCTCACTAAGTCCGCAAAAACTTTGTAGATCAGGAGACAGATCCGATGGATAAACTTTCAAGAGTTGAACATAAAGGAGGTGGTCACAAGACATGGAATACCTGTACTCATTTATTGATGGTCGCGTACCGAGGTTCGCATCAAATTGTTGGAAGTCACTTTTCAGTGTGCTTTAGGGGTACTAATTTGGATATGAGTACTGCGTACCATCCACAAACAGACGGGCAAAGCGAGAGGACCATTCAAACTCTCGAGGATATGCTGCGTGCTTGTGCGATCGACTTTGGAAAGGGTTGGGTTAACCATTTGCCATTAGTCGAGTTCTCATATAACAATAGCTATCACGCTAGCATCAAGGCCGCACCATTTGAAGCACTTTATGGTCGAAAGTGTCGTTCACCTGTTTGTTGGACCGAAGTTGGAGAAGCTCAAATCCTCGGTCCAGAACTAATTCAAGAGACGACTGAGAAAATCGTCCAAATCAAGCAAAGGATGCAAGCCGCTCGTGATCGACAGAAGAGTTACGCCGATCTAAAGCATAAACCGATGGAATTCCAAGTCGGGGATAAAGTTATGCTTAAAGTTTCTCCTTGGAAAGGGGTTGTACGTTTTGGCAAACGGGGGAAGTTAAACCCTAGGTATGTTGGACCTTTCAAGGTGTTAGAAAAGGTTGGAGAGGTTGCTTACAAGCTTGAGCTTCCAGAAGAGCTAAGCAGGGTTCACAATACATTTCATGTATCCAATTTGAAGAAGTGTTATGCCGACGAACCGTTAGCCGTTCCGTTGGATGGACTTCATTTTGATGACAAGCTTCAGTTTGTCGAGGAACCCGTCGAGATCGTGGACCGTGAAGTTAAACGGTTGAAGCAAAGCCGCATCCCATTAGTCAAGGTTCGATGGAACTCCAAGCGAGGTCCTGAGTTTATGTGGGAACGCGAGAATCAATTCCGGAAGAAATACCCACATCTGTTCACAAAGACCGCACTGGCGTCAGGTGTCGCGTCTTAAGCCTTGAGGACAAGGCTCACTTAACGGTGGAAGACTATAACACCCCGTGTTTTAGGGTCATTGACGTCGTCAATAAATCCACAATGTATCTTTTGTATTGTACGTGTTTGCTTTAAATCGTAAACGTTAAGTTAAATCGCGTAAGCTAAAAGCGATTATTCAATGTAAACAGGCATCAAACAATTAAATGTTTACATAAAGCAAGTGTTAAATAATTATTTGCAGTACTAACTTATGTTAGTACTGCTAGTGCAATTCAAGAGTGCACTAAACCAAACACCCCTTTTAGACTATGACAAATTTAAGAAAAACTTTTTAAGAGGAATCTAATGAACAAATTCTAAATACCAGATAAAAACTAGCTTAAAACAAACTTAGCAATCATGGTTTCTTTGTTTTTATCCATTGTAAACCTAAACAAATACTCAAATAAGTTGCAGAAACATAAACTACAACATTACAATTCACATTCTATCATCATTTTATCATTCTACTTCAAATGTATGCGAATTAAATCCAAGAAACCATAAACGAACCCTATTTTCAAAGTATGACCTGTTTACTCATTTTCGCACATTTTAAATCCGAACCACCTATCAAATCTTGTTAATAACTCCTAATACAATCCTTATAAACATTAATCCATCATTATTGATCAAGTATACTAGAAATCCTAGCTTAAAAACTCAATCCGAGCCCTAATGAGCCCTAGAAAACTCGCGACCTATTTTTGGCTTATTTTGACCCATTTATCAAACAACCATGTGATCAAGCACCTTGATGACCATGCTACTTCAGGTGCTAGCTGCTTACAAGCACCTCAAGCATTTCCTTAGTCACCAAGGCTTCAAAATATCTTCTTTGTTTCTTCCTTTAGCCGCGGGATACCAAGAGAAGAACAACACATCAAAGCTAGCTTCTAGCCTTAACAAATATTCATATAGCCTCTCCTAGTCACCCTATAGCTTCTCCACATGTCCAAGATCAGATCACTAAGACTCCTTGGCCACCAAGACTCCATTCGACTATAAATAGGAGCATAAACTCTTCATTTTAACTCATCCCCCACTTCCTCCTCTATAACCCTTTATAGCAGCAATCCTTTGCTCAAAGAAGATCCTGAGAGGTCCTAAGAAGTCTCAAGAATATAAGTGAAGCAAAATAAATCAAGAAAAGAAGCCCGAGAGTCGTTATTCTAGGCGTACGAAGCTAAAAGTCCCGATTTCAACCTGTTTCCAAGCTATAAGCTCAAACCCAGGTTCTATGATCTTCATACCTGCTCCTACACTCTTATAATGTTCATATGATCCTAAATATACTCTTGTTAAAGTTTTATAACTCAATTCATACTCATTTTCCATTTTGATCCAAAACTGTACACCCGAAACCCTAATTTTTTGTTTTTGCTTAATCTAAAAGCTATAGTGGTTAAATATTGTTATAATCTATTTTAATATGCTTAAATAAGGTTAATATAACAACTTTATAAGTCTTGAAGGAATTTGAATAAAAAACCTACGCGTTTTCGTGTAAAAACCCTAAATCGACCCGTTTTGGTTTCTAGCTTAACGAATCGTTATTTTAAACTTTCGTTAGGTTAAATCTTCATATTTTAGCTTATATTAATAAGATATAACCTGCAAATATCATTTAGAAACTTAAAATAAGCTTGCATGGCATTTTGGACTTGTTTTGCAAAAGTATTCCATGCAAGGGGTAGATATCGTAACTTTCTGAAACTTATAACTAAAAGGACTATTTTTGCCATATTTCTAAAGTTATAACTATTAGGGTCTATTATGTCACCTTCCAAAGTGCAAGGTTTACTTTGTACATCTTTTAAACTTTAAGGACCAAACTCGTAAAAGTGCAAACTCCAAGGGTATATTTTGCCACTTTTTATTCTTAAGGGTCTAAAATGTAACATTTTGAAAACGTATAAAAACATGTTCAAAACATTATAATACATAACTTTAATTAACGCTTGCCGTGCTTATCATTTCCCAGATATTGATCAAAACACTTAAAACCGATTATATCGTATCACAATACTAAGGAGCTTCATATTAAGAGGTTTCATCTTGGTATTACGTTCTGACAGAGTTGTTGGGTTTACAATTTAAAGTGCCCTAGCTCCTCAAACGTTTACTGAATGACCTCTGACTTATGATGGCCCGAACTATGATACAATAATTCCAAACTCTCCAATCAAACTTATAACAATATTAAACTCTTAGAATCAAAGTTCTAGAGTACAATCTTCCTAAGACTCGACATATTATCCCAGGTTATGTGATGAAGCTGCTTCCTTTCAAGTTGTTATACTTTCCGCCCAATTAGATAACGTCGTACTACCATACAGACGCCTTTCCTTTGATATATTTTTGCCATTAATCAGATTTCCCTGTTAAGGTGAGTTTAAAACCTCACCTTTACTTATTTACATATTTTATAAACCCGCGAGGGGGATACATGCTTGTTACAAACTCTTTTACATACTCGTTTATCTTATAACAATGTGATTACTTTTCAAAGACTTAATGAATTCATAACCCCACATTTCAATCTTTTGAATACTTTATAAACCTGTGATACCTGCTATAAACCATGAATACAAGTGTTTTCTAAATGTATGCTATCCAGATATGTATGCTATCTAGATATATTATTGCCTAAGTAGCTTCCAGTGCCATTATTTCCATATCATGAACCATTAATTACTTGCATTGCGAGTGAACGCGAATATTGTGAATAGATCTATTGGGGGTGACGGCTCCCGTTTGTATACCCATGCTTGGGGTAGCCAAACGCACTATATTTGTCCTAATAGGTAACCTTGGCAAGTTACCTTTTCCACGGGGACATCTGTCCCTAACCAATATCACTACGGTGATCTTCCCTGTTAACGTATTGGTGTCATGAGCTTAGATGCAATAATAATGTTACCATTTTTCCATGATAATTGTATTCGTTGCAATTATTACCAATAACGGGTGTATAACAACGTAGCCCAATCACTATTAAACTTGCATTCAACCATATAATATTCAACTATTTTCCATGATAATATTGTTCTCCATAATAATATTGTTCTCCATATGAATAAATGTTCTCCATGATAATTGTCCCAGCAATGCCAATATTTCCATTATAACTTGTATTCAACTATTACATTTTAAACCTATGAATTTCAATCAACCTTTGTGTTGACTCTTTTTATGCATGTTTATCTCAGGTAATCGAGCAACTTATGGCATGGACTTGAAGATGGCTAAAACTTGTTATCATTCACATTTTATGTTTCTAGATTTTAGGACCTGCCTTTGTAAAACTCTGATTTTAAATGAATGATAACGTATCTTTTAAAAACGTCTCTTTTGAGTCGTTTTCTATGATTGTGACTTTTGTACTATGAAGTAATACCACAGATTAGCTTTCGCTGCTATATTGTAAAAATGGGGATGTTACAGAGTGGTATCAGAGCTCACGGTTATAGAGAACAAGGGTAAAACCTTAACTATAACTACTTTTCTTTTGCCATCAATGTCCTCCGTGCCACTACATTCCTTGAATTGTGAAGATGCCACTACTTTTTCCGAATAGTATGTAAAAATACATAACTATTATACTATTATATAAGTAATTTATGTTATTTACACTGAGTTGTTATATAGAATTATGTCTACTCCCGAATATATCTATCCTATTATTATCCTATCTGATTCCGATGTTGAGGATACTTTTTCCTCTACACATTCTCCTGACTATATCCCGGCTTTATCAGACTATTCTCTGGCTTCACCAGGAAACACCTCTCCTAACTTTTCAGATGATTTAACTAAAGATCTTTTATCCTCACTATCTATCTCACCTTTTCATGATGATCTTCGTATTCTAAAATTTTCCGTTATATCCTGCAACGTAATAACAAGGAAACACACAAGAATCTATACAATGTCAAATGATTTCAATACCACTAGGTATGAAAGTTTTGACAAAGACTTGTGATAGCATTCTTATTCGATGTTGACGTTTAAAGGTTAATGTATAACATTTCTTTACGATCAGAGTGGCGCAGTAGAAGCGTGGTAGGCCCATAACCCACAGGTTCCATAAATCGAAGTATTCCATCCACCTAGGTTCTGACAAGATATATCAGGATCTGGAAAAATTCTATTGGCTGTCATCAAGAGGTGTGGTCTTGGAAATAAGTAGACGTGTGAAAGGAGGCAATTATAGTTATGGTGCGCAACATAATTATAAATGCATCACACACGTGGACTTGTGACCTTGATCAGCCTAACATAAAGAACAAATTCATACCCAATACCTACATCTATTCCCAAACAATACCACTACAACATTCATCTAAATCTCGGGACGAGATTTCTTTAAGGGGTGGAGACTATAACAACTTGAAAATTTTCACCAATGTAATATCTCTCTATTATATCATATATCACTTTTTCACGGGGAAATTTTTGCTTTAATCTCTTATTATTCAATGTAACTTGCATAACTAAAGTTAACGAGCTTACGCAACCTACCTATGGCAATCCTATCTACATATATGTCAAGAAAACATCATAACATGTCAAGTCAATATCATCATATCATTATTACAAAGTCCATTACTCATATAATGTACCATTCGCAACGTTATATCAAAACATGTTTTAAACCGTTATCGTATACCTCTAAACCCTAATTCCATGAAAGGTTAATATCTAAAGCATATATACAAGTAATATAACATGTCATTTGAATATACATTCCCTCCTAATTAAGGTACAAGTCTTTAATGCATAATGTATAAGTTATTAATGCACGACATCCAAAATAGCCGTTTTACCTCCGTTTTCATTCTAATTTCTTCACCACCACTTTTGTACAAGTTACTACACTCAATATACAATGTATAAAACCTAATTATTCTACTTATAAGCTCTCATACACATTTTTACACTCAAAACCCTAAACCCTAAAACCGAGCTAGTTTCTAAACCATGACTCGTTTCTTGATTTTTATCTATTGTAAACCCAAACCAACACTCAATTAAGTTGTAATAACTTAAATTACAACATTATCCATCATATTCTATCATCATTTCATCATTTTACTTCAACTATATGCAAATCAAATCCAAGAAACCCTAATTATGCCCTAATTAGAACTTTTGATCCGTTTACTCGTTTTCACCCATTTTACACCCAAACCACCTATCAATTCTAGTTATTAACTCCTAACACAATACTTATAAACATTAATCCATCATTATTGATCAAGTGTACTCGAAATCCAAGCTTGAAAACCCTAGTTCGAACCCTAAGGAACCCGCGACCTCTTTTCTTGCAAATTGACCCATTTTGAAGCTACACTTTGCAAACAAGCACCTTGATGACCATCCTACTTCATCAATAACCAGCTTACCAGCACCTCTAAGTCTTCTCTATGGTTACAAAATCTCCACATCCTCTCCTTTGGCCCTAAGTAAGCCGCGACACCACAAGGACCATCCACCACCTTCTAGCTAGTTTCTAGCTTACATGATTCATCTCATAGCTTCTACACATCACCCTATAGCTACTCCACATGTCCAAGATCAGATCACTAAGACTCCTTGGCCACCAAGACTCCATTCGACTATAAATAGGAGCATAAACTCTTCATTCTTACTCATCCCCCACTTCCTCCTCTATAACCCATTTCTAGCAGCAATCCTTTGCTCAAGAAGTTCCTAAGAGATCCTATGAAGTCTCAAGAACAGAAGTGAAGCAAAAGAAATTAAGAAAAGAAGCTCGGGAGTCGTTATTCTAGGCGTACAAAGCTAAAAGTCCCAATTTCGACCCATTTTCAAGCTATAAGCTCAAACCCAGGTTCTATGATCTTCATACCTGCTCCTACATTCTTATAATATTCATATGATCCTAAATATACTCTTGTTAAAGTTTTATAACTCAATTCATACTCATTTTCCATTTTGATCCAAAACCGTACATCGAAACCTTAATTTTATGTTTTTCTTAAAACTAAATGTTGCAATGGTTAAATAATATTATAATCTATCCTAACATGCTCAACTAATGTTAATATAACAACTTTATCAAGTCTTGAAGGAATTTGAACTTAAAACCCGCATGTTTTCATTTTAAGACCCTAATATGACCCGTTTTGCTTTCTAGCTTAACGAATCGTTATTTTAAACTTTCATTATGTTAAATCTTCATATTTTAGCTTATATTAATAAGCTATAACCTATAAATTACTTTTCATATTGAAAAATATCATTATTATTGATTTTGGACTTGTTTTGTAAATCATTTCCATGCAAGGGGTATATACCGTAACTTTTGAAAACTTATAAGTACAAGGACTATTTTTGCCATATTTCTAAAGTTTTAACTACAGGGGTCTATTATGTCACTTTTCAAAGTGCAAGGTTAACTTTATACATCTTTTAAACTTGAAGGACCAAACTCGTAAAAGTGCAAACCCCAAGGGTATATTTTGCCATTTTTCATTCTTAAAGGTCTAAAATGTAACATTTTGAAAAAGTATAAAAACATGTTCAAAACATTACAAGACATAACTTTAATTAACGCTTGTCGTGCTTATCATTTCCAGATATTGATCAAAACGCTTAAAACCGATTATATCGTATCACAATACTAGGGAGCTTCATATTAAGAGGTTTCATCTTGGTATTACGTTCTGACAGAGTTGTTGGGTTTACGATTTAAAGTGCCCTAGCTCCTCAAACGTTTACTGAATGACCTCTGACATATGATGGCCCGAACGGTGATACAATAATTCCAAACTCTCCAATCAAACTCATAACAATATTAAACTCTTAGAATCAAAGTTCTAGAGTACAATCTTCCTAAGACTCGACATATTATCCCAGGTTACATGACGAAGCTGCTTTCTTTCAAGTTGATATACTTTCCGCCCGAGTAGATAACGTCGTACTACCATACAGACGCCTTTCCTTTGATATACTTTTGCCGTTAATCAGATTTCCCTGTTAAGGTGAGTTCATAGCCTCGCTTTTCAATCTCTTTAATGTTTTCATAAACCCGCGAGGGGGATACATGCTTGTTACAAACTCTTTTACATACTCGTTTATCTTATAACAATGTGATTACTTTTCAAAGACTTAGTGAAGTTCATAACCTCGCCTTTACTTATTTACATGTTTTATAAACCTGCGAGGGGGATACATGCTTATTACAAACTCTTTTACATACTCGTTTATCTTATAACAAATGTGATTACTTTTCAAAGACTTAATGAATTCATAACCCCATATTTCCATCTTTTGAATACTTTATAAACCTGTGATACCTGCTATAAACCATGAATACAAGTGTTTTCTAAATGTATGCTATCCAGATATGTATGCTATCCAGATATATTATTGCCTAAGTAGCTTCCAGTGCCATTATTTCCATATCATGAACCATTAATTACTTGCATTGCGAGTGAACGCGAATATTGTGAATAGATCTATTGGGGGTGACGGCTCCCGTTTGTATACCCATGCTTGGGGTAGCCAAACGCACTATATTTGTCCTAATAGGTAACCTTGGCAAGTTACCTTTTCCACGGGGACATCTGTCCCTAACCAATATCACTACGGTGATCTTCCCTGTTAACGTATTGGTGTCATGAGCTTAGATGCAATAATAATGTTACCATTTTTCCATGATAATTGTATTCGTTGCAATTATTACCAATAACGGGTGTATAACAACGTAGCCCAATCACTATTAAACTTGCATTCAACCATATAATATTCAACTATTTTCCATGATAATACTGTTCTCCATAATAATACTGTTCTCCATATGAATAAATGTTCTCCATGATAATTGTCCCTGCAATGCCAATATTTCCATTATAACTTGTATTCAACTATTACATTTCAAACCTATGAATTTCACTCAACCTTTGTGTTGACCCTTTTTATGCATGTTTATCTCAGGTAATTGAGCAACTTATGGCATGGACTTGAAGATGGCTAAAACTTGTTATCATTCACATTTTATGTTTCTAGATTTTAGGACCTGCCTTTGTAAAACTCTGATTTTAAATGAATGATAACGTATCTTTTAAAAACGTCTCTTTTGAGTCGTTTTCTATGATTGTGTCTGTGATTCATGAAGTAATACCCCAGATTAGCTTCCGCTGCTATATTATCAAAATGGGGGTGTTACAGAGTGGTATCAGAGCTCACGGTTATAGAGAACAAGGGTAAAACCTTAACTATAACTACTTTTCTTTTGCCATCAATGTCCTCCGTGCCACTACATTCCCTGAATTGTGAAGATGCCACTACTTTTTCCGAATAGTATGTAAAAATACATAACTACTATACTATTATATAAATAACTTATGTTATTTACACTGAGTTGTTATACATAATTATGTCTACTCCCGAATATATCTATCCTATTATTATCCTATCTGATTCCGATGTTGAGGATACTTTTTCCTCTACACATTCTCCTGACTATATCCCGGCTTTATCAGACTATTCTCTGGCTTCACCAGGAAACACCTCTCCTAACTTTTCAGATGATTTAACTAAAGATCTTTTATCCTCACTATCTATCTCACCTTTTCATGATGATCTCCGTATTCTAAAATTTTCCGTTATATCCTGCAACGTAATAACAAGGAAACACACAAGAATCTATACAATGTCAAATGATTTCAATACCACTAGGTATGAAAGTTTTGACAAAGACTTGTGATAGCATTCTTATTCGATGTTGACTTTTAAAGGTTAATGGATAACGATTCTTTACGATCAGAGTGGCGCAGCAGAAGCGTGGTAGGCCCATAACCCACAGGTTCCATAAATCAAAGTATTCCATCCACCCAGGTTCTGACAAGATATATCAGTATTGTTCATTATTATATCCTTTTCTTGCATAAAAAAAAAAGAGTGAAAAGGTGAAAAAAAAGTATGCAAGGAAGTGTTTATTAGTTTATAGCTGATAAAAAATATAAATTAGTTGATATGTCTTATTGTATAGTAAACGGGTAGCAATTATAAATGGGTAGCAATTATTCGTTTTGATGTATGTAAACCCGTGCCATTTATGTCTCTCCTTTCTATTTAAGTTTATATTTATACAATGAGGTCATTGTACATCTCAAGTGGGGGGAAGGGAGATACAAATGAGAGATTATAGAGTTTATTCGATTTAAATATATGTTATTTTTGCCCAAAGTTTTTTTAAAAAATGGCACATAATTTTTTGTTCATTGTTAATGAAGGCCGAGTTAATGCGTCTTACTTGCCTAGTTCATAGAGATTATTAGGCATTACGCTACACATTATACGCATTGACTCATGTATTATTAAAGACCCCTTAACTCCTGACCCTCGGATTTTGCTATATGAGATTGAATGCCACTAATGACTAGGAGATTATGGATTTAGGAACTATTTGTTTGTTTAATTTTTATTTTACACCAATTATAAATATTTCCCATGTCTTTATCCTACCCTTATCATTCTTAATACTAACCTGTATCTTACTTGAGTTAAGGATTTGAGCAATCACAGGTGTCTCGTTCATGGATTTGGGCGAGCATTTATGGTTTTGTCGTTTTTTTCTGGATTACTGGTATTGGTAAAGATTTCATTATAAGAATGATTCACCCTATAAGTCTTTATGTTGTGTCAACTCATTTTCCTTTTAGAATAGTTTCATCTTGACTCTAGTGGTGGAGATTAGTATCCATACCAAGCCTCTGATAGGATACTCGCCAGGACTGAGAAGTTGGGTGATCACCAAAAATGAAACACATAGATTAGTGAGAGTATGAGTGTGATTCGTTTTTCCTTTCGTTAGGTGCTCGGTATAGAATTTTCTAGCTTATGTAATTTTTAAATTCATATATTTCAAGATTACTTGGGAAATATCTTTTTAGAAATGATTTAAAAGGTTTACTTGAGGGAAAGTAGAATTAAAGTGGGGGGTATTTGATAACATCAAATTGTTAATACTTTTCTATATTAAATTCTCGTGTTTATTGCCTTATTTTATATTATTTTTGTATAAATCTGGTACTTAATTCATTCATATTACAGGTTCAGGATAATTAAGGCATTGGAACGGAGAGATGCGAGAAATGGCCAAGAATAGTACCGATACTAATTTATTTAGTAGAGGTACTAAATTTAAAAGGAAGGGTACTATATTTCTCCAGGAAGCATCTCAAGGCTAAAACGAAGAATAGTAGATGTACTATACTTTTAAAGGAAAAATAATACATGTATAAGAAGAACTACGGCGTTACCAAGTCATTGGAGTTACGCCGTAACTTTCAACGTGATGTGGAAGTATTATGCTGACGTCACAACTACGGCGTAGTTGGACCGTTATGACTACACCATAACTTGGGAAGAAAATAAAGTCGTGAGCAACTACGACGTAACTCCCCTTTTTAGTTACGCCGTAGTTAGTCCCTTGGACGCCAAGGAGTTATAACCACAAGGACTAATGGTGTGTATTTCTTATGAAGTTTGATAAATATCAAAAGGACTACATGTTTTGCGTCATGAACGATGAGGGGGCAATTGAGTACAAGGCCTAAAGTTCCCTTATCCCTATATATATAATTCGTATGATATCAGAAAGGGGATTCTCATTCGTCCCTTCTGGTTGGTCGACAACAAGCACGAAGAAAAAGGAGACGCACCATATTTGGTATAGGGGAGAGTTTGCCATGGTATTCGACTAGAGGATCAAAGATATTATTTTAGCATAAATTGTACATGATTTATCAACTATTAAAGTTTAATTTTATTTGATTATTTCTTAATGATTACTTTGATTTTGCTTTAATTTGTTGATGCTTTGATATTAATTGTGTTATATCTATTACTTTTTGGCGTTGAATTAGTTTTATGATCTTAATTTGATATTTTATGATCTTTTAGTCCTCATTGCAATTATATTAGATAATTTATGTAGTATGCTTGTAGACCCTTGAAATCCATGCTAGGTATTGATATAAGGTTGTGTATATACTAGGTAGTAAGTGAGCGTCTGAATCCTATTGACTAGGAGATGACCAGTCCTTAGTAGTTGTTTGTCCTATGCTCAATAGACGACCCTTAATAATAAATATATGGTTATGAGTGCGAGCCATGTTAATAGGAAGCAACTTGTTAATGTGAGGTGTTTGTGTCATTGACCCTTACACCTCTTTAGGTGTAAGCTTTTACTATGACATATCTAGTTATGGTATTAGGCGTGAAACACACAAGAGTCAATAGGAAGCACTAAGGCATATCTCTCAAGTTAGTTGGAGAACTTAATTACTGTGAACTGAGAATAGGTTAATTATCCCTTCGAGTCCATTCCACTCAGGAATCATAGGTTAGGCGAGGATGCAGTTTTGAGTCTAACGACTTTAGACGCCTCTTTTGTGATTGTGATAAGACATTAAACTTGAGATCATGACAATTAAACTTAATATTATTAGCTAAGTAAATGCGTTCATCCTTTTTAGTTGTTTTCCACTATCCCATCTCCCTTTAAATAATTTAGGTTGGCAAACATAATCATTTGAATTTAAAACACAACACGCTCTTTTACTGGTTTCTTAGGTAGAATGTTATTTCAATTAGGCAACTAGAGATTACAAACCGTTCTTAGGGTCGACACTCATACTTACCAATCACTACACTACTACACGATAGGGTACACTGCTCTTTAGTGTGTAGGAATAGTCTAGAAAGTTGGGGTTTTATAAATGTAAAACTTGGTTTATTATTTAAATAAAAGTACGCATCAGACATAAAACAAAAATGTAAGTACAAACCATGATCTTCAAATGGAATTCTTAAATTATTGTCTTACGCCTTGTCTTGCCTCTAGTTTTTCCCACTCTTGGCTCGACGATCGTATCATCGTCACCATCCGTCGCGACCAGCTCATCCTTACTTTGTTCATGCTTTTCAATCCCTGGTATTTAAAAATCATTATGTTAATTTGACCAAGTAAACTGATATTAATGGTATGAAATGAGTACAAATTCCTAAATCACGGCATGTATACTAATTAAAATCATAGCTGCTAATGACCCATCCTAATCTGCTTTGTCCTTCGGGTTGATCTGGAAAAGAAGTAGATTGCTTAAGATGAAAATTGACTTGACATCTAACCCGTTTCTATACCCCTTTTACCGATGCAGGTGCTATTTTTTCTTTTGTTGCGGAAATAAGTTAACAAAGTTTAAAAAAAACGCTTAACAACAATATTAATAATCATAGCTTTACTTTAGTGACATGATCTAATCCAACCACACATGTTTAATCTAGGGATGATCTGATCCAAACACTACTTCTGTAATTAATCTGAATCCAACCACCTATTCTTAATTTGTATGTAAGTTAACTCAAACCGCACCTAGGAGCTTTTAAAGATACTTACTGTTATATAAAATGGAATGGTTCACTTTGTGAATGATGAGGAAATGGTACACTTTAGGAAAATTATAACCATAATATAGGAAAACAATTGCAAACAATTTACTAAGCATACACGTGGAAATAGCTATTATTCGAAAAACTAAATGAATACAACTATATATATGTATGAAAGGTAAATAGGTATTGTTCCAGAACGATATCATACTTGTACTTTTTGAGTTTTAAACAATTAACTCTTCCTAATTATTCATTAGCCTTTCTAGTGCAAACTTAAATAAATGTTAGCAGTTCACACTTCAAGTTTCAAGTTAAAAATAAATGTTCAAACTTAAATAGCATATCAGTGAGCTCACGAAGTGTAGAATCCATCCTAGTATACATCTGAACTTCGTATTTACGCTTCTTTGCTCACGATTGCAAACTCTCGCCTTAGTTTGTGATGTGCACCAACTATTTAAACCAAAAACACTCTAAAGTCACCGTTTTTTAAAGGCACTATTTAACCTTATACATGTAATTTACACAATAATCGGCTAACAAGTTTACTAATCTAATGCATTAAGTTTAAAAATACTGCTTAACAGTCATAATATTTCAAAACGCATATATATAGAACGGTGTTTAGCAAACCATATTAAGAAGTAAATGTAAGTGTTTTCTCTCTAGTAGTACTGAAAAGCACATTTAAGAAACACAATCCCAAACACCCCTAACAAACATGACATACATTTAAATTAATTACCCAACATAGCATAATTATCCCCTCACTATGCCTATAATCCTATACGACCAATTGTCAAATCTAACAAAATCATAATCATGTGTTCGGATTTATCATCAAGAACACATGTGGAAAGTTTACAGGGCAACGGAAATACGAGAACAATTTTTGGGTATCGGGTACTTGATATTTGGGTCAGATTTTCAAAGTGGGGTAACTTGATAAAACGGCGTATCCGACCGCCATGGCTGCAAAATAAAGTCGATGCTTTTGCCCCACCAAGTTATAGGTCGCTTTCACCATCTACGGATCCAACAATTATCGTAGTTGCAAAATAATAAATGCACAAAAGAAATAGTATCTTCATTACCTACACTAAACCTAAAATAACTTCATAAGACAGAAAATAAGTTGATACTTTGTCACAATGTGAAAACGTTTGGCTTAAATTTGCACGTGCGTAACTGGAATAAAAGGTATTGTGAACGCCAACATTGGTTACAAAACACTATCTAGTGTGATGGCCCCCCGCCCAAGATACATGTTGCTTTCACCCATCATGTTCCAGCAGCACAAAGCTAATACAATCCTCTACGCCTACCTAAAAAATCACCACAGTCAATACAATGGCTGCCAACTTAGAAAAAAATTGTCACACCTTGAAATTCAGTCTGTTTTGAGGATATGTCCGCCATGGCACATCCTTAACTACTGCATTTTTGCAACAGAAAGAAAACGCCAAGGAAAATGTGAGCCGACACAACGTGCATTAAGCGAATAAACAGCAAACACGCAACCCACCCACAATCGTAACTTTCAAATTCAGTATATTTAGAGGATATACCCGCCAATGGCTACAAGTAGGGTGTCAAAAAGGCCAAACCGAAACCCCGTACCCGAACCGAATAAGCGTATGTGCTCGGATTAGTTGTGTCCAAAAAATTTATTCGGGTCACCCGAGTAACGATTACTAAATAGGGGTCCCGGGTAATTTAGGTTGAAATATTTTTTTTTGGCTAACTTGGGTTTGGGTCGACCCGATTGACCCGAATAAAGAGTTTTTTTATTTTTTTAATATTAATTTTATATATTTTCTATTTCAAAGAGTAAAAAAAGGAAGTTTTTTATATTTTACTCATATTCGGTTTGACCCGAACCCGAATTGACCCGACCTGAGTTAACCCGACCCGAGTTGACCCGACCCGAATTAACCCGAACCTGAGTAACCCGAATTCAAATAGGGCCAGGTTCGGGTATGCATTTTTAAGTCTTAACCCGACTTCGACCTGACCCGAACTAACCCAAACCTGACTAACCCGACCCAAATAACACCCCTAGCTGCAAGTGTAGCAACTTACCTTGCCACGACGCAAATCACTAAACCAAACATGAAGAAAGTTAGAAACTAGTTTGAGACCTAAAATTTCTTAAACAAACTCAAAGAAAACTAAGCAATTCCAATACACCAAAATTGTAAACAAAATCTGCAAAACAATCATTTAAAACTAAACCTAGCACATAACACATTCCGCAGACAACTACTCATAATATCAAATAACGTGGCTTCAATGTACCCAAACAATATGCATAAAGCAAATTCAAATAAGCATACTACTTATTCAAAAACCCCAAACAATCCACATTAACCAAATTCAAATCAGTTTACCCTAACAATATGCATAAACAAAATAAACAAAACTAATACAACCCTAATTTACCCAAACAACCCACATTAACTAAATTCAAATAATCTTAAATCTTATCTAAAACAATGTTAACAATGAAATCCAAATAGCCCTCATTTCAAATAAGAGAATCCATTAACCAAATTCCAAAAGCCTTAAATCATATTCAACACAATCCAGGAGACCAAAAACCACAATATGCATACATCTAATTATCCAAAACATTTCAAAGAACTAAAAAGTAACAAACCTAAAATTGATTTCCTCTTTTCTTCAGACTGAGGAGAGTGACAACAAACAATATGAAGAAAGCTAATCCCAAAACCCACAAACCCAATTCCAAAAATAGTACAAAAAAAAACAATGCACAACAACAATGCAAAAAAACTAGAATGTCAAACCTATAATAGACCTCTTCTTCTCTCTTGAATGAACCAAGTGACTACAACCAACACCTAACCTGAGAGTATCTAAACCTCTAACCCACAAAATAATTAATGGGATACACATGGTTATTATGCACCAACACCAAGAGTTAAGTAGAAAGATTAGGTGTCATTATCAAAATATAATAACGAATTACTGTAGAATCTATTATTCGCACTCTTACAAATCAATACATGAGTGATATAATATTGCTTAATTGTTATCGCCGGATAGGTGATTTACGGATCGGATTGGCAATGGATAGGGAAGGGATTTGAGGGACGAAAGATAAGCACCTGGTGTATTAGTTTCGTGGATTGGGTACAACGGGTATTGACCCGACCTAAGCATTATGTGCCAGCTATTTTGCTAAAGTGCTCCCACCTTATGTTACTCTTTAACAACCTTTTCATAAGAAACATATGAAATACAAGTGTCTAAATTGTAGAAAAAACAAAAGGGGCGGGTGGAGCGGAGGGATGGGGGCGCTTATTATTAAATGACAATATATTCTCATTAGCTAGTAAACTTTAAATTCAAGCCCAAAATTGAACAACATAATCAAATATTAAATTAAGTTTTATGAACTTAAGTGTAAAATTATAAGCTTTCTTAAATTTAACAAATACCTCCTGACTTTAAGAATATATTTTAGAACAAAACATTTACTATTGATGATATTATTGATTAATATTATTAGTTTCATTGTTAGATTATAAATTATAATATCCAAACTTCGTATTTTCACAATATTATAAATATAAAAATGAAAAAACAGATTACTTCGATATTAAAAAACACAAAATTGTAGATATATCAACAACACATATAAAACTATACAGTATTCACTTTTTAAGATTTTCACATATATCAAACAAGAATATAAAAATAATGTTTAACACGGAGTTACACTATAATATATGTAAAAAATACTAATTTCCGAACACATGTTTAATAACTCGTGAGTGCATGATCAATAGATTTAAATACCGTTAAAATTATTATAAGGCATGTATATTAACATAAAAAATTTAAATTAAATTTAATTATGTCTAGTAGAAAAGATCATTTACATATAAAAAGTTTCATGCATATCAAGGGACAAATGTCAGCTACTTATTTTTATCTTGAGAAAAATGATGGATATCAATTAATATATTGATTAAATTGCAATTATACCCATCTTTTCATAATTTAAAGATCTCATGAATCGTTAATCGTTAGACAAAAAAATTATATCGCCCTGACGGGCATATTATTATCTTTCAGTAGACAAACACTTTCATATACTTTTGACGAATTATTTTGTTCTTTTTTTATGTTTTTTCTTAGTATTGAAATTCACATAACATATCATATATGATTTAACACTAATATATAAGTTCAAACACAAAACAACCATACTAAAATTGGCATAAATATTTTTGTTTAAATCAAATATTTTCCTCATTTTCTCTAATGAAAAACGCACATTCATGGTTTATCAACCATATATCACACACTATATTTAGCAATTCATTTATGAAACTTTTATAATCACATATGAAAAAAACACATGTGGTAAAAGTCACATCTGTTTGAGATCACGTGTGATAAAAATCACATGTGATTTTATATTTTTTTTTATCCAAGTTTGACAAAATAACTGCATTAATCTGCAACTCGAAATATAATGTGTTATATATGATTAGAATACTATGAATGTATAGTTTCTAGGAAAAAAATGATGAAACTTTTAAAATTTTATAGATAGAGTTATGTTTATTTTACTA